>CM066338.1:27259054-27429054 GCA_033807585.1 Hydrophis major
TCCCATTTCTCCTCCCCCACCTCTTTGCCAGCTATGAATTGCCTCCCCCTCGTTAGCCACCACGCTACGTGTCGCGTGTTGTCAGCCATGCACTTCTGCACACGTGCAAGAGGAGACCCCCCCCCCAAACACCGTCCCCAGCCGGAAGCTGCCCCCTCTGCCCTTCCTCTCCCCTGCCCCCAGCTGCCTAGAGACCCGTTATCAGAAGATTCCACGTCTCTTTTATTTTAACCAAAAGATTGTTTTAGTTGATTTAAAGCCAGAAGAAAAACAAAAGATTTTGTCAGGATGTATGTCTAATAAGGAGGGAGGATTTTTTTTTTCTTTTCTTTTTTTTCCTTTTTTGAGGGGTTATGCTGAAAATAAAGTATTTTGATAAACATCTTCTTTCTTGGACCTCTTGTCTCTTAGGGTGCCAGATTGGGCTAAATCAAACTGGAGAAAGTCCAGAAGGGTGTTTGATGGGTTTTTATTTTTCAGGATGGCAGCAGGCGGGTTAAAAAGCCTCTTCTGAACTGATTAAAAAAAAATTCAAAGGAAATGTAATCTTAATTTCTGTTTAATTGGCATCTGTGACACTGCCATTGGGTCTTTGCAGGTCTTCCAATTTTGCTCAAGGAATTCTTTTCAGCTGCTTCTTCCAGCGGGATTTTAATTGCTTCCTGCCATTAGAGGAGATCAAACAAATACACCTCAACTTCAAAGCCTGTACTTAAAAGTGCCATTGACTTTTGGGTACCCTTTGCTGTTTTTTTTTACTTGGGGATATCTGGATTTTCAGCTGGATCCACTGCCTCTCCTTCCGGTTGATGCCTGAATTGCCTGTATTTTGATTTTGAAATTCAAGAAAGGAAAAAGACAGAGTAAAGCTAGTAAGAAGGGGCCTCTGAAATCTCTCTTCAAAAAGGTCCCACAATCCACTTGTGTGAGATAACATCTCTTCAGTGCTGCAAAACGCTCCCCTTTCGGCTGTGGTTTATCAGCGTAATTGTGGTCCATGTGAGCTTAGCTGGACACAATACCTGAAGTCACAAGGGCCTGCGTCACGTCACGTGAATCCCAGCAGGAGCGTCTCTAAACTGGTTTTTGCCAGTATTGCCCTACGTACACGCGGAGCCCCAGCCAAGGGGTGAAAGGTGTCCTTTCCGAAGAGAAGGGTGTCTTCTTCCAGCCCAAAGGGGAAAGCAAGAGAGGCTCAGAAGTCACAAATAGCCCAGTGGCTCCCTTTTTCCTTGTTGTGCTGCCTGGTTTTCATCACTGCCGTAGAGGCGGCTGCAGAGACCAACTCCCATCTGCACGAAATCCCTCAGCAGCAGCTGCAGCCTCTGTCCATCAGCGCAAAGGCTCAAGATGTTGAGCAATTGCCCAGAGGTTTGGGGTTTGTTTTTTTTTACACCTGTTGCAATGCTGCTTTTTCAAGAGACGCAAGAGAGTGACCCCACCACCAGGTGCTTGGGTGCCCTAGGCCACCTGAGGGCAGGCCAGGTCTTCTCAGCAAATGCAGGTTGAAGATCAAGCGGCAGAAGAACCTTGCTGGAAAGAATTCTGGAGCCCAAGTCTCTAGTGTGTTAAAGGAAATGGCAGGCTGGTCTGACAAATACGCAGCAGAATCGCCTTGTAATTTATTTTTTCATAGTTTATTAATCACCAAGAGTTTCCTTATTCTTAGTTGCTTTCCTCTTCCCCTTAACCCAGGGGTCCCCAAACTTGGCATCTTTAAGACTTGTGGACTTCAACTCCCAGAAGGCTGGAGAATTCTGGGAGTTGGAAGTCCACAAGTCTTAAAGTTGCTGAGTTTGGAGACGTCTGCCTTAGCCCAAGATTATTGTTGTGAGGTCGATAAGAAGAGGAAGGTGTGTTCACTGCATTGAGAATAATAAAGGCAAGGAAGGAAGAAAATAAATGGAAAAGGAAAGGAAGAAAGGAAAAGAAGATGGATCTGGTGACAATCTTGCGGAACAGCTGTGTCGGTACATGGGTAGCCAAAAACCAGGAGTCGGGGAGCAGCTTATCCTATTCAAAGAAAAGGGGGGATTAAAAGGCAGAAGCTTTTATTCACCCAGTGCATTATTTGGTAAAGCGGCTGCCAGGCGCTTTCTGGTGAAGGTCAGCAGCAGAGCCTGGAATACGAGAGGGCTTGGATCCCATCCAGGGTCTTTTGAGGCCGTCCTCTGCATCAATTCCTGGAGACTTCCGGGACGAGCATCTGCAGAGCCAGATGTGCCTGGGAGGGGGGGCAGCCCCCAGGAGAATCTTTGGAGAAGCCATTCGGGTCAAAGCAGGCTGGCCTTTCTCCAGCCTGGTGGCCCTGATGGGCCTTGGACTCCAGTCCCCCTAATTCCCAGCCAATGAGGACAGAGGCAGCTAGGGCAAGGTCCCCCGGGAAGATGTGCTCGGCTCCTCTTGCCTGTCCATCCCCTGACCTCCCCTCCCCCAATGGTCTTGGAGGCTATCAGGGTCCTTTGGCAACTCCTGTTCCTGCTTCCTCCGGCCTCCCTCACGGCGCAGTGAGACTCCATCCAAGCCCCATGGAAGGGATTTCCCTGCAGTGGGCAAGGAGCAGCATGTCATGTGCTTGGGAGGGAATGACACACACACACACACACACACACACACACACACACGCACGCGCAGAGGATAATGACAGGAGAGAGAGAGAGAGGGAGGGAGGGACAAAGGCAGCATGAGAAGCCGGTTTGTGGAGGTCAAAGAGCCTTTTGCCTTTTCACCCAGTTTCCACATTCCTGCCACCCAGTTCACTCACTCTGCCCCTGGTAGGAACCTCGTCTAGCTGCCAAAATCAGGACCAGGAAGGTTGCTTCCTGCCGGGCCCTACCGGCAAGAGGGAGGGGACATGAGGCGATGCCCGCCCCCCCCCTCCCCCAGCAAGCTTCCACCAGCCGGAGACCCTCTTGAAGCCAGGAAAAGTTCAGAGCGGCCAGAAACAGGCTTGGCAGGAAGAGGGTCTTTTCCGTCATGGAATGAGCCAGTCCTGGGCTTTCTCTAGCAGGCGGGCTGGTGAACCTGCCAATCTGCATCCCGCAGGTGCCGTTAGCACCCCAGGACTTCTCCAGGCCCTGACCCTCCCCCCCCCCCCCCCCGAGTTTGCAGCTCCTGTTCCCAGATGGCTTCAGACATCACAATAACAGGGACCTTGGAGGTCTTCTAGTGCATCCCCTGCTCAGGCAGGAATATATGATGTCAGAGGAACCTCTTCTTAAAAACCTCCAGTGATGGAGAGCCCACAACTTCTAAAGGCAAGTGGTGGCCACTGGTTAATTGTTCTGTCTGGAAATTTCTCCTTCGTTCTAGGTTGCTTCTCTCCTGGATTGGTTTCCATCCATTGTTTCTTCTTGTCCTGCCCTCGGGTGCTAAAGGATGGCTTCTTCTCCTTCTTTCTCCTTCTCTGTTGAAAAAAACTCCACACATTTTCCTCCTTCTCCTGGGGAGGAGCCATTTCTACCCAGTGGGAAGCCTTCAGCAAAGGAGAGATCTGAAAGAAAGCCTGGAAAATGATTGTCCATCCATCTCCCTGGGATCCCTGCTCCAGCCAAGGGTTTCGCTCCTTTCCCTCCTCGCTTTATCAAACCAGAATGGTCGAGTTCACACACCATTTCCAAGCCAGCGACCCACATGTTGGGTCAGAGTGAAAACATCCTTGAGGGATTCTTCTGCCCCGGCCTTCATTAGCCAGCTTTGGATGTCAGCCATGTTCATCTCAGCTCGGCCACCACTCAGCAGACCTGGGGGCTTCCCACTTCAACCCTTTTCTTCCCCACCTTCAGCCCACAAAACCATCTTGAAACAGGAAACCCACTTGAGGGCCTTCTTCCCTCCTTCCAGGTCAAACTGGGCTTGCTCTCCCCTTCCCAAGCGTAGGCATTGAGGGTCAGCAGCTTTGGATGCTCCCAAGTCTTTGCAGTTGTTTACCTAACTATCTCACTTATGCATGCGGGGGTGGTGGTGGATGGAACCGTTTGGGCAGGTTTCCTCTCTTCCTTTCTTTTCAAGACCCCAGACTGGAACATCCTTTGCTTCCGCTTGGCCCAAAGAGAGTCAATGCCTCCACAAAGCAACCAGACCAAGTCGAAGGAAAACGCCACAGGGGTCTTCTACAGAAATTTGGAGAGGGGCTCCCACTTGCTTGGGAATCAGCAAACTGACAAGTAACACAAACAAACAAAGTAAATAAATCTGACTTCTTCAGTTTCAACCCCAATAACACACGGGCAAACAATGAATGCAAACTCAAAGCAAACCGCTCCAAACTCGATTGCAGAAAATACGTCTTCAGCAACAGTGCCTGGAACTCACTCCCTGACTCTGTTGTCACGTCATCAAACCCCCAAAACTTTAACCTTAAACTGTCTATCATGGACCTCCTTCCTCCATTCCGAAGAGGTCCTTAAAGGGGGCGTGCATAAGCGCACCAGTGTGCCTACTGTCGCTGTCCTATTGTCCCCATTTATTCACACTCATTTACTATGTATATACTCATACCTGTTTATACTTATATGTTTATATGTTATGTTCATACTTACACTTGTCTCCTCATACATGCTTGACAGACTAAATAAATAAAATAAAATACATATGTAAATCCAACAAACACAGCGCTTTTAAGTTACCCTTGCCTTGTTGCTTTTGGGAAGGGGGGCAAATACCTGCTAAAAAGTGTTCATCTTACACATTAGCTACAACACAAATACCTTTACAGGAAACCTAGAGAGAAAAAAACCTGGATGTTTCCTGCTTCTCCCTTGCTCCCAATTTTCTCCTTTTTCCTGCTTCCTTTCTTTTTTTTCAGCAAGCCTCTATTACTAAATAGCCTGGGGCTTTCCGTCCTACTTCCTTTTGCCGCCCTGGAGATTCTCCTTGGGGACCACTGCTATACAACCATCCAATCTATTCAAATTCCAGGGGAGGTTTCCCCTCCCCGCCCCATGTTGGTTTCAAATTCTAACTTTAAATCTTAATCTCTAAATGAGATTTATTTCCAATACCTTGATCTGACCTCATCGGTTTGACTTTAAGTGTATCGCCATCCTGAAAATCAATACATGACAAAAGATCAGCCACAATGATGGTTAAAGCTGCTGAGTTAAAAGCTGTTAATTGCTTGGTTCCACATCACTTGGGATATTCAATTCACCTTTTCTGCGTGCCGGCATTTAGCACAAGCCTCACTTTCTTTGCACTGGCTTGTGAGCAGGTTCATGCAATGGAGACTTTCGATTTCCTTAGTCTTCACCTTCCCAACAAGGGTTGGTCCTATAAAAGAAAAAGGCATTATTATTATTGGGAAGGGAGGCTTTTTTGAGCTGGTTTGGCTTGAGTGTCTCTGAAGAATCTTCACTCCCCCAGCCTCAAATGGGCCAGGCAAGTAAGGTGAGCTATAATTTAATGGGGGAAAGAGAATGTCCCGTAAGTGTAAACAAGCCACAGGGTGCGACCACACATTGTTTCTGAATTTGGGCACTCTATCTCAAAGGAGGGTTTGCATTTGTCTGAGGTTCAGGAATCTTGATTTTTATTTAAATACTTTCTAAGTTTGCCTCCCCCACCCCCATATCTGAAAGCATCTTGTTTTTCCTTTCATTTAAACCCCTGCAAAAAAAAAACCCAGGAAGACTTAGAAGGATAAGAAAAAGAAATACTAATTACTTGAGATTCTTTTCGGAATATTTAAAGGAAACGAGATATCTGCATACACACATACAGGCACATTTATCGGATTCAATACATCTGTTAGTTGAAAAATATGGATGTTTTGGAGTTTCACAAAAGTCTTGGTTTAGATTGGGAGAGACAGAAATCCCTTTAAACCAACAGAGTGGTTGAATCCTCCTTTGGTAGCCCATCACTGGTCTTTTATGCTTCCTCCCTGTCTGAGGAAGTTGTCGGCACCCCAAAAGAAGTCCAGGGCAACTTGAGACAGAATCACCCCTGTACCTCCAGGATAAGCCAAGATTAAATAGAAACTAAAACAGCAAGTAAATTCATTGCCTGTAAGGCACTAGAGCAGGGATGGTCCAACCTTGGCAACTTTAAGTCTTGTGGACTTCAACTTCTGGAAATTGGAGCCCACAAGTCTTAGAATTGCCAGGGTTGGACACCCCCTGAACTAGAGAAATAAGAACATGTGTTTTTTAATATATATATATATATATATATATATATGTATGTATGTATGTATGTATGTATGTATGTATATGTATATGTATATGTATATGTATATGTATATGTATATGTATATGTATATGTATATGTATATGTATATGTATATGTATATGTATATGTATATATACACACACACACACACACACACACTTTGGATCTTTGGTTATTCGGGTTTTCTCCCGCGTAAGATTGGAAGTATCTGGGCAACGTTTCGATGAAGTCTCATTCATCATCTTCAGGCTTGGTCTTCAGCTCTGCGCTTCTCAGTCTGAGAAGTGCTCTGAGAAGCGCAGAGCTGAAGACCAAGCCTGAAGATGATGAATGAGACTTCATCGAAACGTTGCCTAGATACTTCTAATCTTACGTGGGAGAAAACCCGAATAACCAAAGATCCACATACAAATACCTGCGAGAACCTCCAAAAACATAAATATACTTTATATACACATACACACATACACATACACACACACGCATATACTATATACTATACAGAAGCCTGATGATGGCAGATGAGATTCGGCCAAAATGTTGCTACAACTTTAAAAGCACAACTACAATGAAGTTGGAAAATACCCGAACAAAGCTGAATGCCATACATGTAAGTACCCGCGAAAACTTAAGAAAACAAATATATATAGGTTTTTTTTTAGGAAGCCCCTATACCTGGTTAGTTCCAATCCTTGCCTGTTCTACCTCCCAAATGCTAGGCAGAGGTGGAAAACACTGTTTGAGAGGGGCTACACTCCAGGTCCCATCATCTTGGCCCATCTCACACCAATGGCTGAAGAACATTAGCTATCCAAGCTCAAAGTGAGAAACTCTCAAGAGTGATTGCATAGGCCACCCCGTTGGACAAGTAAGGAGGAAATGAGTACACTCAACTATTTCCCCAAGGGGAGGAGGAGAAAAAAAACTTGGAGTTTCCAGGCAGGCAACATCTCTGAGTATATAACAGGAGGCAGGTATCAAGGTGTCTCAGATCACTGCTCTTGCAACGGACTTCTTGCCTCAGAGCAGCAGCTGAGAACCGAAAACAGACTCCGGAGCATCCTTTGCTGCCTCTTTCCTGCCGGCTGAACAAAGATGGTAAGAAGGAGGCCTCTGCCACCACCAGGTGTGCGAAGGAAATGTCTCGGGGGCCAGTTGAACACCTGGCCAGAGATTCTGGGCAATTGGCCAGCGAAGTCAGCAAGGAGCGGGTGGCCTCTGGGTCTGCCCACTTGCCGGTAGCATGGCAAGTGCTCGGATGTGCTTCAAGCACTCTGCACATGCTCTGCTCCAGGGGTGGCTGAGGCAAAGGGGGCTGCAGGTGCAGAGGGGAGTGGAAATGGGAGGTGGAGTCTTCCAAGAGGCAACTTCTTTTCCTTCCTCCATCACTTTCGGGAAGCGGCCTTTTAAAAGGCAGAGCAACTCACGTTGCTAGCTGTCTAAAAATCGGATGACGCTCTCCGATCGTAAAAATACCTTGGCTTCTTCCCAGTCACCCTGGCCAGACAATTTTATGGTCGCTTGCCTAAAAGGAAGCAGCAGAGCTTATTCTCTAGAAAGTACAAAGGGCAGAGGCTTCCTGGAAGGCATTCTGTTCTAATGTGGATAAGAAAATGTGTTTTAAATTAATTGTGTTGGTCCAGTTATAAACTGGAGAGAGAAGCTTTGTGGTTTAATTCCTGATCACAAAGCTCAGGGAATGGAGATCAATTAAGCAGGAGTAGCTCCATTCAAAGGTGACAGATACTCCTTTCTGTGTAAACTTGATAGTCCCAAAGGTGCTCTTTCCTTGAGAACTGAAGAAGCTTCTTGGATGAGAAGCTAAACGTTTTCAAGGATAAAAACCAAGAAAGTCTAGTTGCCTTTTGGAGAAAAAAAACACCTTCCTGGATGACTGAGACTCTCCATAGACTTATTTGACTGTGTAGACAAGATACTTTCGAATGTAGAATAGCAGAGTTGGAAGGGACCCTGGAAGTCTTCTAGGCCAGCCCTCTGCTTAGGCAGGACCTATAAACTTGATCAAGAACTAACATCTCAGATGATTGGACAAAAATAGAATGCAAACCAGAATTATTTATAGTAGGAATCACGAAAGAGAGATACAGTAAACAGGTGACCTATCTAATACTATGTATTATAATGGCAGCAAGAATGGTTTTTGCTCAACAATGGAAAAATAGAGAAATCCCCCTAGAAGGTGAAGTGATAAAGAAAATACTGAGTTGTGCAGAAATGGATAGACTGATTTTGGAATTGAAAAACATAAGGCGAGGCAGAATATCATGAGATATGGAATCAATTTTATCAATGGTGGGAACAGACGGAGGGACCCAGAATAAAAATTAATCAGGATTTGTAGAATGGACAGTTGAGGTTATGGATTTAATTAAAACTGAATGTGATGGATATAAAATTAGTAGCACAGAAGATGTTATGGGTGGATAAGTTAACGGTATAAATGTATATTGTATACTTTAATATGCATAGCAAAGATGACATCAGGACAGCCACACTCTGTCCAATATTTTAATGTGTAATTAATAAAAAAATAACATTTAAAAAACTGAACATCTCACTAATCCTGAGTGAGACTTTGCTGGGGGGCAGGAAAGAGTAGTGGAAAGTGGACACACACCCCCTCGGAGCCTCCTTTCACTTCCCTCTCTTGGCCCCTCCAGTGGTCCCTCCTGGTTGCCCTCCTGTGCCTCGCCTGGGCAGATGCCAAGCACGTGGGGTGCTTCACTGCGGAGGAACTGGCAAATGACCCGATCCCAGTGCAGCTTCGGAACTGGGTGCCCCTGTTGCAACACCAAGACTGCGTGCAGCTGGTTCCGTTCCTGCAGAGCGAGCAGAACAGCCGCTCCCACCCCCAGAGGCATCACGACCACAGCTGCCCGAACCTGAAGCTGCAGGATATGCAGAGCGACGAAGTGCACAAGCGCTCCATCTCGCCCTGGACATACTAGTAAGACCTTGCCTGACGTGTGGGGGGCAGCCTGGGAACCTGCCAGGCCGGGGGGGGGGTTTGAAAGGCGGGGGGGGGGCTCAGACTGCTCCCACATCTCCTCATTTGCCCACCTCAGGCCCCTTCCCTTTCCTGGCCGGGATTCCACCCAGGTGTCCCTGGATCTCAGCCCTTGGTTGGCTCCCCGAGTTCATGCCATTTCCAGAGGCCAAGCCGAACAAGCCCTGTGATGGCTTGACCCTCTTGGGTGATGGCATCTCCTTGGGGATCTTGTGGCTCAGGAAGGATGGAGAAAGATTTACCAGATTGACAGAGTTGGAAGGGACCTTGTAGGTCATCTAGTCCAACCCCCACCCACCCAAGCAGGAGACCCTACACCAGTTCACCAAGACAAGCATGGCATCCTTCTAACCGCACCCTTTCCTCTCCCTCCATCCACAGCATCGATGAAGATGAGAACCGCTTCCCCCGCCAGCTGGCCTTCGCCCGGTGCAGCTGCAAAGGTTGCATCGATACCAAGTACGGCCGGGAAACCACCAACCTCAACTCGGTGGAAGTCAAACAGAGAACCATGGTCTTTCGCCGTAAGGCCTGCCCGCCCAACGACAGCGGCGTGGAGAAGTTCTTCTTTGAGAAGGAATACGTGGATGTGCCCGTGGCCTGCACCTGCGCTGTCCCACGTTACCGCAACTGAGCAGACCCCAGGCTGGTCCTTGGGGCTCCGGCCCGCGTCCCTCCTCCCTCCAGCTTCATCAGAACAGTTGTGTTCGTTCTCAAGCATTGGTGCTTTGCAGCCAAGTGGCTGAACACACACCCCTCTGGGAAGGGCAAGCCTGGTCTAGATCCCCCCCTCCCATTGAGGGGCCATCCATCCTTAAAAAGCATTTTACTCTCTTAAGGAGAGACCAACAGATGAAAAGGAATTCCTGCTTATTTATTTGTATTTATGTTAACGTATTTTCAAGATGTGCTTCAAGCTATTCTATTTATTACTCCCCGAAGGGAGACATTGCACGGATCTCACGGGGTGGATGGGAGGCTCTGCCTTCATTTTATCCTTAAGGTGGGCTGAGATGGGATGTGGCTGCCCCTCCTAATCCCCCCCCTTCCCCCAGGAGCTGCTGCGGCTGGACTGAAGCAGGTCCCTTCCTGGTCTTGCCCCAGGTGGCTCTTAGCTGAGCTTCACAGATGCTCTCCGAGATAAACCTGGTCGGGGAGGATTTTATTTCCTTGTTCTGATGAAGCCTTTGCTCCCCTCTCGTATTGTAAGGTGATTTAAATTATTGGATTATTTATATGTATTTATTGTAATGTGATACAATATTTATTGTTCCTCGGGGTTGGACACCCTGCATTAATAAAGATTCTATTTCTGTACTGAAACCCTCTGATTCAGTTGGCTTTATTCATCACAGGGGAGCAGGATTGATATTGCAGAGAGAAGTGGCAGTTCTCGGTGCCCGCTCTTCCTCAATGGCACCGAGGCCGGCGGTTGCGATTTGGGGTGTTTTTTTTAAAAAAATAATGGTGATCCTGATGATGATTTCTCAGCCATTTTCAACCTGGCTGGATGGTGCAAGGTATATTTTATAGTCAACGGATAAATTTAAAGCATCGACCCAAAATAAAAAGAGCAACATTCTCAAAACTGGTTTGTTTATTGAACTAGTTAAAATAAGCAAGGGAGCAATTAGACTTCACATGTTAAATTGAGGAATTTAATAAAGCATTGTAAGTCCAGAACGATAAAATACACCAAATATGGAAGGGGTGGTAAAATTAATTCATTCAATTCAAAGTGATGCTTCTGGGAATGTTTGACTCCGACTTGATGTATGCACTATTTGTAGAAACAGGATCTTTCTGATTCGCTTTGGAAAGGAGAAAACCCCGACTTGTTCAGAACTGAAATGAGATGGAGAAAAGGATGCCAGGAATGATAGAAATAAAGCATCAGCTGAGAGGAAACGGTGGGTGCCGGTTTCAGCAGAGTGTGGGACAAAAACTTTGGGGAAAGGGAGCAGAAGTCATGGGGTGGCTGGTAAGCCTCCTGAACAGGGTGGGTGCAAAGGTCCTGCTCTCTTGTGGGCCGACTTGGGGGGTCAAAATAAGATGGATTTGGAGGAAGGAAGAGGAGAGGCAGAAGGGGGCGGGATTGCTTTAGCCCCAAATAGGACCAACTTGATATCTTCTAAGGGGGAAAGAGACGAAGCCGAGAGCTTTGCTGGTGTGGCCAGGTCGGATGTGACCCAGGAAGCTTTGGAATCATTTTTTATTTCAGCATTTCAAATTTTACACCTTTTCTTGATATCTTTTCAAATTTAAATCCAGCCTCAGAAAACTTTATGTCTGTGTACTTAAAACTAATTGCCATTTTTGTTCATCCTCCGGGCTTAAACCCAGTATCAGTTGTGACTTGGCAATTATTGGCATGCAAGCCCAGTCTGTTTCAAACATACATGTGGGGAGGGGGGATCAGCAGGGGGGGGGCGGAAAAGGGAGGAAACATAAGAGAAAGGCCACCGAAGACACCTCCCACCCGAGGGGCTTGCAGGAGTTCAGGTAGAGCCACCTCCTCCTGCTTGGGAAAGACCTGGCCCGAGTTTCAATCCTGGAGGGTGTCTCCCATGCCTGGGTCAAACAGAAGTGGTGCCTCCCTCTCCGACTGCAGTCTATCTGATGGGGGAGACTCCTAAGAAATCACTTCAATTGGGTTTTCTTGGCCTGTTGGCTCTTCCTCCTTTTGCTTCTTCCGGGCCTCTGCAGGGGGTCGGGGCGGTGGGTTGCTGGGGGGGTGCTTAATGGTGGCCCCCACTTGGGGTCGCTCTGGAGGCTTTGCTTCAATGGGGTGCCACTCTTCGCCACGTATGGCAGCCTGGAGAATAAAACCAGAGGGAAATCAGGAAATGCTGACTTTCAACATCTGGTGAAAACCCAAACAAGATAAAGTTTCTATGGAAAAAATTGAACAAAAAAGGCAATGTAATTAATCAAGTGAGATAAAGAGCCACAGCTGGGGCATCCAACCTTGGCCACATTAAGACTTGTGGACTTTGACTCCCAAGATTCCCCAACTAAACTTTGGATTTTAATCTTTGTTCACTGATTTATTCACTCAAGGTGGTTTGGAAATGCAAGCAACCAAATACTAATTTGACAAATATCATTTCAGAGCCAAAAATGCCCATACCCATTTCTTGTCACCAAAAACTCGTTCACAAAAAAAAACCTCATTCTTCAAAAAATATATATCTTTTTTTAAGTGTCCTACCCGTTCCAGCCAGCAGATGGCGCAGGAGGACTGCCAAAGGCTTGCAACAGGTAAATTTTTGCCACCTGGAAGGACTACCTTCAATTTTGGCTAAATTAAATAACAGACAGACTGACTTAACTCATGAACAACCCACTACATCTGAAGTGGCTAATGAATGAACACTAAAAGGGTGGCATCCTTTAGAACACAAAGGGAGGATGGATCTACTACAGATGACTTCAGAGTTATATATTCGTATATTTTATCTCTCTGTGTGTCCAAAATCCTCTATAAAAATTATCTCGGCTCTTTCAAAAGAGCTAAGAGAGATGAAAACTAATTATGGGAAGCACGATTATCTGGCAGCCACTTACCAGTAGGTAGATGCCACTTGCTATGGCCAGGCAAACGGTGCCAAGGATGGTGGCTAGCAAATATCCTGCAGGAACTGCTAGGCTGCCAAAAGGAAAGTTTAAAGGAGAGAAAAGTCAGCTAGGAATGCAGCCCCTGCGATTATGAGAACCACAATTTCATTTGGCAAGGTTTGAGTTTGGCTCTCCAGAAAACCTTCCATGACCAATGCTATCAAATCAACTTCCAACTGACACCTGGCCAGCACCTGATTTTACAACCTTTTTTGCAGCAGCCATTAAGTGAAGCCATTGGAGGGGGTGGGGGTTGCAGAAACTGGAAATTAATATTGATTTCTGGGGGGGGGGGAATGTCACAAATTCCAATCACATGACCACAAGATATGGCAAATGGACATAAATGTGGTTTTAAGAAGCGGTCACATGACTGTGGGGTGGAGGCAGACGTCATAACTTTGAAACTGGGCCATAAATAGCTTTTGTCCATTGTAACGTCAAATGGTTGCTAAGCAACCGGCCCTGAGTCGAGGACTACATGTATCTTCACCCTCCTTCACATTCACACCTGCAACCTTACGCCCTGAGCAGGACAGCTGCAGCTGAAAATCCTGCCCTGGGTTGGCAAGGTGCCCAAGTCTGAAAATGGTTGGGATGCAAATTACCATGCGTGGAGAACGGCCCGGACATAATAATTCCTCGTTAATGGTCCACAGCTCTTCACAGCCGCTGTGAAATACTTCTGACCACTGCAGGAAATCAGAATAAAGAGACAGCCAAAGAAGAAAGCACAGAATTAGATGCCAAGTTCAAGGGAAGAAGAATTCCGTGACACTCCGAAAAACACACCTTTTTCCATTTATCAGATTCAGAATAATAACAGGATAACAGTTGGAAGGGACATTAAAGGTCTTCTAGTCTAACCCCCTGCTATACCATTTCAGACCAGTGGCTGTCCAGTCTCTTCTTAAAAACCTCCAGTGATGGAGCGCCCACCACATCTGGTGGCAAGCTGTTCCACTGATGAATTGTTTTCACTCTTAGGAAGTTTCTCCTTTTCTAGGTTGCTTCTCTCTCCTTGCTTCTTGCCTAGCCTTCTTGTCTTGATAAATGCAACAGGGCTAGCTAATTTAATCTCACCCTGTAGATTCCTTCAACTCAACTTTAGAAAGATCCAGATTGATCTGGACATCCTCCATTTACATAGTTTACTCTGTAAGTCTAAGCAGCAGGAGCAGTAGAGAATAATCACACCCTTCTGTGTTTGGCAGCATGAGGACTAGAAACTTCCTCTTCGCTTTAGAGAAAGCCATGTTTCCCAGCAGACTAACTTCTTCCTACGGTCAAGAAACGCAATACTCACCACCTCTCCAGAGTGGATCCCTTTTTCCTCTTCCCTCGGGGATACTCCAAGAAGCAAACAAACACCCCTGCAACTCTTTAGACCAAAAGGTTAAGGACCAAAAAAAAGGATTCTTTTTAAGGCTTCTCTAAGACAGTGAAGAGAGACAAAGAAAAACGTCCGGGACTACAAGAAACAACCCAGGGAGTTCATTTTAAGCAGGAGGAGGCATTTGGGGCAGAAACTAGTTGGGTCAAAATTTAGGAAGGGTCAGGTCCACAGGTGATATGACAATGAGAATACATTTCCCAGAGTCCATGCCATCCCCACTATGGGAGAAACACCAGGAAGAGGGGAAAAAAACACCATCTTATGGAGATGAATCTGGCAGTGAGAGGGAACAGTCCCTTCAAAGCAAGATGGGCAGCATACACATTTAAGAAATAAATAAGGCCTGCTCCCCCCCCAATCTCCTGGGGGTGGGGGAAGGAGATGGAAAGTGTTATAAAAATAATTCAGTAAAAGAAATACACAAACAAACCACAGGCAATAAAACTTTCTTTGAGATCAGAGGTTTATTTCACGAGCAATTTGGAACATGAAAAGCCATCATAGCATAACAACATTTCAGGAAGATAATACTTACTAACAACCCATTGCAATGAGGTCCAGGGATAGTAGCTAAGTCCAGCGAGGAATAGCTACCATTGGTGGCCCTGATATGAGGTTTACCCCCTTCCTTTATACCCTTTCTCTGAAGCCCACCCAGTAGTATGTAATCTTACTGGATGTACCTCCTTGTCCCCTCAGACTGACTGAAAAGTGGGCAAAAGCGGCTTGCTGGGTTGGGCTGGCTGAGTGGTAGACACCTGAGACCTAAATCTTGGCATGATCCCTATTTCATTTTTGCTGCTCCTTGTTGGGGGCCAAAGAGACCGTCCTTCTACCAGCATCTCCTGGAAGAAGCATCTTTCGATTTCTCTTTTGGAAACTGAGAGACGTTATTATTGCAGAAACATTCCCAAAGAATGTGGCTGATCATCAAGCTTGTATTTGCCAGTCTAAAAATCCACCACAGCTTCAGATTGGGTAAAATGGGGTGCAGATTCTTGCCCAGGTTCGTGTGTCTTCTTTCACAAACTCTGGCTTTGGCCCCGTGGGTGGGTGAAACCACCCCATGTGGGCTCCCTGCCTCGTGATCTCAGTGGGCTCCTGCTGGCCTCGCCTTTCTCATTCTTCTTCCCCTCTGAAACTTTGCAGAAAACCCCGAAGAGCAGAGTTACCAGCAACAGAATGAAAATGCAATTTCCTTGACCCTATTTGGCCAATAGGACCTGACCTTCTCTCTTCCAACCTACTCACAGCCACAACATTTCCAAATTCTTCAACCACAAACATTCCAAATTTTGCAATCTGACTCTGCAAGAAGCAAAGCTGTCTAGCTTCCTTAATTTTTCTACTTTCTATCTTGGAACACCATCCTCATTGATTCTCCATGTTGAATATTTATTTATTTGTATCCTGCCTTCATTATTTTTACAACTAACTCAAGACAGCACACATATCCAGCACACCTTCTTCATCCTATTTTCCTCACACCAATTACCTTGTGAGTTGGGTTAAGCTGAGAAAGATCAACCCAAAGCTGCCCAACTGGCTTTCATGACGAAGGCAGAACTTAACATTCAGATGCCTTTTAATATGGATATAATTTTAAGATCGATATAGGCAACTAGGTGTTATTTGTCCTAGCAGGCTGCAGGGGAATAGAATTTATACAATTATCATATGTTTACAAAAGGATACATTGCATAAACCGCAATCTCCCATCTTTTGAATTGGCCTGAAACAGCCACGATGCCACCGGTCACTAAAACTAAAAAAGAGAGAGAGAGAGAGAAAGAGAATTTTTGTTTGTTTGTGATTATTCACTTTCTATCCACAGTGTATTTTTCGGATGCAAAATTAAGCAAACTGGGAAAATGTGTCAACTCCTGAGCCCATGCGAAACCGGAGATCTTGTGGATAGACATGTTTAGCCTTGCTTTTAATCTCCTTGTAAAAAAAAAAGAAACAGACGTACAGGTAGTGCTTAACTTATGACCACAAGGAGCCCCAAATTTGTTTCTACATGAGACAGTTGTTATAGCAATAGCACTTAGACATATACACCGCTTCACAGTGCTTTTACAGCCCTCCCTAAGTGGTTATATGAGTTTTGCCCCATTTACGGCCTTTCTTGCCAGTTGTTAAGGGAATAACTGCAGTTTGCTTGTCAGAAGGTTGAAAAGGGTGGGTGGGACTCCAGCCCCCATCCTCCTCCTCCTCCTCCAAAGAGCCAAGTGCCCAATGTCCCGGGATGCTTAAGGCCAGAGGGTGGGGAAGGATAAAACGGAGCAGAGGGCGGCAGTGATGCTCTGTGCTGCAACATTCAGTTGTAGGCATGGAAGGGTGGGATGTGTGTGTGGGCCTCCCTGGGGATTCCAACTCCTGGAAGCATCAGGGTCCTGGGCTGGGCTGGGGGTCTTTTTTGCTCCCTTCCTGTGGGTGTTAGGATTCAGTGCAGGCACGGAAATGCAGGCAGTTGCTTTCCTTGGCCCCGCCCTGCCCCCCCCTCTTTCAAGGAGGAAGAGAAGCCAAAAGAGGGAAGTGAAAGCTGCCCCCTCCCATGCGCAGTCCCACCCTCCATCTCCTCCTGCAGAAGTTCAACCGGGGAGGCCACGCAGCACAGGTTGTCCTCGGGTAAAGATCTGGCCCCGTGCTTGGCGTGAGCTCCTGTCCACTTGCCTGGGCCAACGGGGCTGGACCACAAGCCCCACAGTGGGAAGGAGGATGTTTAAGATTTCAAGGAATATTCCTTCAAAAGAGGGTCTTTGGGACTCTACCTCTCTCCTTAAAAAAATGTGGGGGAATATTTGGTGGATTCTGATTCCGTATTAACAAAGCAGCAGTTGGCTAAGTTCTCCCCCCCCCCCCTTGGCTCACTTGGGCGAGTTGTCTTCCCTGTTGAATTAGTCGTCAACTTTCAAGTGTTAATCCATGAAGCTGAGCTGTGATTATGGGTAGAGGGCAGGCAGGGGCCTTCTTTTCAGATAGGAAAAGGGTGTTATGCCACCCCCCCAATGGAGCTTGTTCCTCCCCCCCCCCAGTGGCCAGTAGAAGAGGCAAAGGGGCTCACACCCCTCCCCGAGCAACTGCCCGGTTTCTTCTTCCAAATTTCCTTCCCCTTATTTTCATGGTTCCACTTCCTCCCTCCTCTTCTCTCGCAAAGGACAGCGGGCCAAACGTTCAATGGGTGTGTGTGTGTGTGTGTGTGTTCCTTTCCCTTGCAGCGGGGGGGGGGGGGGGACACAGATGGCGCTGAGGGTCCAGGGAGACCACCCAGAACACTTTCCTGTCTCTGCAGGCTACGAAAGCCAATGGCCAAACCATTTCTTTCTCGCGCGAAAGAAAACTCTGGCCGCACCCGAACCTGGACACCCTCCTCCCCACATCTCTCTCTCTCTCTCTCACCCCCTCCCCACATGCAGACACGGTGGGGGGAGGAGAGAGAGAGAGAGAGAGAGAAAAGGAGGAAGAGAGACGGGGATGGGTGGGTTGCTTCTTTCAGCAGCTTTTCCCCGGGACCCTTATTTCGGCCGAACCTGCATCCAGGTGTGGCTCAACCTCCAAAGCCCCCACCTTGTCCGTGGCTGATGATCGAGGACCATGGGATCGAGAGTCCAAGGCCTGGGGGGGGGGGCGGAGACGGGGAGGGGGGGTGTCCCTCTTTCCACTCGCGTTTCTGTTCTAAATCCCCCCCCCCTTCAACCTTTACCTTCCGGGAAAAGCGGAGGTTGGCGGCGGGAGGGGGGGAGAAAACTTTGTACACAAAGAAAGGCGGGGGGGGAGGGAGGGAGGGGGAGAAAGCCTGCGCCCCCTCCCCTCCCCCCGGCTCAGAGGCTCCGTCACCCCCACCCATCCACCCAGCCCCGAGACTCACTCAGCCCGGCGGCCAGCGCCTGCTCGTTCGCCCACATGGCCCACTCGATGCGCCCCATCGCGCCGCCGCTGCCGCCGCCCCGACTCAGCCGGCAGCCGGGCAAGCAGACGGGAGGCGGGGAGGCGATTGGCGGCTCTACGTCCTTCCTGCTCCTCCTCTGGGCGGCCCAGCCAACAACGCCCCGGGGACTTTCCTGACCCCGCCGCTTCGGAGGGCGCTGGGAAAGGGGATCCGGGAAAGGCCGGACGGTCGCGACTCCCGCCCGGCTGCGGCGGCCGGAAAGCCGGAGCCTGGGGGGGGGGCGGGGGGGCTGGACTCTGCCGGGGAAGCGCCCCCTTCTTCTCCTTCGTTTGGGGCTTCTTCCCTCCCTTGAAGCCCCCCCCCAAGGCTGGAGTTTGTGCGGGGGGGGGGCCGGGCTGGAATTGGGCTCCATCCAGGTGAGGCTGGACTCCAAATCCCATCTGCCTGTGGGGGGCGGGGATCATGGGATCGAGAGTCCCAAGGACTCTTTCTATTCCCCAGCCCTCTTTCTATTCACATTCATGCTCTAAACAGGGGTCTCCAACCTTGGTCACTTGAAGCCTTGGCGGACTTCAAGAGTTGAAGTCCGCCAAGGCTTCAAGTGACCAAGGTTGGAGACCCCTGACCCAGATGACTTTGGGCCCTCCCTTTCCCTTCTGGGTGGGCTTTGCCGGTGGATTTGTGCTGGGAAGGAATCAAGGACCCTTGTAATGTTGCTTTCGGAAGAGTTTGAACAATGTTTTTTCTGAATCCTACAACTTTTTGATCTATCTTTTCTCTGAGAACATTTGTGTGTCGTAAGTTAACTTTATGCTCCATCTTGTCAAAAATGGTGACCCCTCACCCCAAGCCCTTTTACTCTGGGGAAGGGAGAGGAAGACAGCATGTCAATGAGAGAAAACAGGCAGAGACCCCCCCCCCAAACGGTGAAGCCCACAGCCGAGATAAACCTTCCACAAAAGAGCCATGCGCCAGATCTCATTTATTTTAGAAACCTCTCTTAATAATAAAATTGTATCAAAGAAATGAAAGAGGATTAACTGATATAAATAGGGGTCACAAGACTTGAGGTGCCGAATCAAGAAGCCGAGTACGAAACGGGCGACGAGGACAGGTAAAAACCCTCAAAAATGATCCCTTTGGGCCACAGCCAAAGGCGACTTGTCAGCCCGGACTTCCCTCCTGCAACTGGCTGGCTCTGGGGCAGCCCCAGAGAAAAGCTGGTTCAATTGCTGCTTGCAGGCATCCCGTCTTCTCCCAGGAGATGGCAGCTCCCATCGTCCACAACCGAAGGTCCTGGGCCTGGCTGAACCAGGAGAAAAAACAAAAGGGGAAGAAGTGAAACAGCAGGCAGGGGAAAGGAAACGCCAGGGGAAAGAGTGCTCTAAAACTATCCGTTGCATTTTATTGTTTGATACATTGATAAGGTTTAATGATTTATCTATCTGAAGCAATGCAAAAACAATTCCAAATAAATACCCAAACGCTTTCTACGAGATTTCCTTATTGTTATATCTACCTGCATTTAAATCAGGGAGTCTTCAAACTTGGCAAGTTTAAGACTTGTGGACTTCCACTTCCAGAATTCCTCCCCCAGTCATGTTAGCTCAAGAATCCTGGGAATTGAAGTCCACAAGTCTTAAAGTTGCAGAGTTTGGGGGCCCCTGATTTAAATGGCCAGGTCTGGGGGAAGGGACAGGAGGGGCTGATCACTAGGCCCCAAAATAAGATCTCCCAAATGCCGGTGTGGCTAGGCACAAGGACACCTGACGAGGGTTAACACACCTGGAAGTAAAGTCTTTTTAAAAAACCCAGAAGCCTAACCCCAGACCTATGCCACACTTCAGCCCATGGGCTCCAAGGGTTCGAAGTGCAGGCTGGCATTTGTTTTTCTTTGCAGAACCAATAAGCCCCCCCCCAAAAAAAGGGGGGGGGTGAAGAATGTTGGTCTGGATGAAAAGTCAGCACCAGCATTTGGAGGAAGGAAGGAAAGTTAAAAATCACTTAATGGGGCATCCAGAGACACTTCACCCCAATAAAGGGTGAATATCCCCAAATATTTGTAGCTCAGGATGGAAATGAGGGGTCCTGGGTGGTCTCTGAGTTTGGTGGTTTTCTGGCAGGCTTTTCATGCCCCAAACTGGGTAACATCATCAGTGCTGTATAAGGAGTACTGACAGCAAACTCCACTCCTTACACCACTGATGATGTGGCCTAGCTGGGTAATGAAACGTCTGCAAGAGAGCTCAGAGAGCACCGAGGACCCCTCAAACTTCACCCCAAGGATCAATAAAATGGAAGCCAGTCCTCAGGATGGACAGAGCCCCCTTGCCAGCTGATTTCCCCCCCCAACATCTGGCAGGGAGGGTGTCCTCGTGTTCGATGCCCCTTGGCAGCCAGCAGGACAGGCCCCTACCTTGGTGATCAGCAGGTACCGGATGGCTCCTGGGAGAGGATCCCGGACCACCTCCGCCAGCAGCTCCTCCGAGGGACTCGCTGCCTTCACAGGGAGCCCCTTAAGAAACCTAAGAGGAGAAAGAAAACCCCCAGTTAAAATCTGTGGCCACCCTGATCTCCGTAAGGGAAACCTTAATTCCTGTTAAAGTTTTTTTGTTTCTATGTTTGCGTTATTGCAAGCCGCTCAATCTCTTTGGGCAGCATATAAATCTAACAATAAGTGAATGATTAAAGAAAAAAGAAATAGGCTGAAGGAGCCAAAAAGGCAGCAAATTTTCCAAAAGAAAACAGTGTTTTGATATCAAGATATAAATTGTTTAAAGCAAAAGAGAGAGAGAGAGAGAGAGAGACAGGGGAATAACCGCAAGCACCTGGAGGAGGGATTATAAACAAAGACCACATCTGTTACTTTTAAAAAACAATTTGGGACACAAGGTGGGTTACTCTGACTTCCCAAATAAGCAGCAAAGCTGGGCTCACTCACTGGTCTCCGTTACTCTTGGGGGGGAAGGTGTGTTGGACCACTCCCACAAATTCCTCCAGCGTCTCATCCAGCAGGAAAAGGACAGCGTTGGGACCGGCATCGAATGTATAGGCCACCTGTCAGCAAGCACAGGGTCAGAAAAAGATAAAAGATGGAATAATTTTTCTGCACATAGACAGTAGACAGTGCTGTCTATGTGTATTTGCTCCTGCTGCATGGCTATAGCGCTATTATATATCCATATTATTGTCCTCTTTACTTTTGGTTGTTTTGCACGTACAACAAGACCTTCTATACCAGAGGCAAATTCCTTGTGTGTCCACCACTTGGCCAAATAAAGCATTTGATTTGGTTTGGTTTGATCCTTTGACCTGCTGGCCAAAGACGAGAATCGCCAGCCTGCCCCAGGGGGTCCCCTCGCCTCACGCACTTTGGTTTCCCCGTGATGGGCGTTGAAGCGGTGCACCAGGGCTATGACTTGCTTGGAGGTGTCGTTGAGGTAGAAGATGGGCGGGAAGGTGTCCAAGCAGGTGGCGTGGAACTGGTTGCTGTCCTTTATGGTGAGCTGACCAAAGGCCTCAAAATCCCTCTGCTGGATGTGCTGGATCATCTGGGCCATGCGCTCCGGGACCACAGCCTCGGCACGGTGCTGGAAGTGGAGAACGAGGCTTTCAGGAAGAGACTGGACTGCCATCTGTCTGAAACGGTGTAGAGTCTCCTGCTTGGGCGGTGGGGGAGGGTTGGTTGGACCAGATTCTCAACTCATAAAATGTTTCTAGGGTCTTTTTAGAGTTGCCAACAGAAAGGGAGGGGGGAGCAGCGTGGCAACTTGCAAAACCCAAAATGCCTTTCATACATGTTTTCCAAGATAGTAACTAGGTGACTGAAGTTTCTGCTGTTCAAAATTCTAACTGGAGCTCATGACTGATGACTCTGGGCTAGGGAGGTGTCCCATTGGAGAATATGAATGACGATACAGCCAGGGGGGTAGGGGGAAAAGCAGGGTCAAGGGTGACAATGAATGATGTGCCTCAGTGTTGGCTACCCCCAGGCAGCGCCGGCATGCTAACTCCTAATAAATCCTGTTGAAGTTTGGCTCGAGACTCAGGATTGAAATGGGGGTAACTGCCAGAATCCTGACATCAGGGGGAGTGGGGGGCTCTGTGACCGGGCAGCCGTGTCTCTTACCTTCAACAGGAGGCTGGTCTTCACACTGGTCTGCATTCCGGCTGTGCTGCCCACTGCCTTCTTCTCTGCACTCACCTGCCATGGAGGGAGGGGGAAGAGGAGCCATGGGGGGGGGGGCGCAGGAAGCATCAGCCGCTCAGTCCTGCAGAAGGGGCCCCCTGCCTCCCCCACCCCTCTAAGCAACGGGGCCCAACTACAAGGCAGCTTTAGTTTCCGTGGTAGGGAACGCAGACTCACCACCAGGATCAGGACTCGCAGCTCCGGCCAGTGCGTCTCTGGCGCCACCTGTTGGGCCACGCTGTCTTTGCCGTCGGCATCGCTCCCCATCACCCACTGCACGAAGCCCCCAAACATACTCCGGCAGGCACTCCCAGAGCCCTGGCGAGCAATTTCGGACAGGTCCCCCTCCACGCCGTAGAGCTGGGCCAGAGTGTAGACTGGAAGGGAAGCGAGAGGGCAGCCGGTCCCACAGCAGAACTTCTCCCGGGGCCGCACCTTAGGAGGTTTGGGGGCAGAACTCCCCAAATAAAGGTTTCTAGGCTGTGGCATATGGGAGGCAGAGTCCAGCCCAGATTAGAACTTGCAGCCCTTGAGAAAGGGATGACAGAGCACACTGCAGTACGCAGAAGAGTCCAAGGATGCCTTGGTGGAAACTCCCTGGAGGGGGCTAGAAGCTCCTGGAAGCAGGCATGGCTGGCTGGACTTTAATCAGCAACCCCAGCCCGCATGCCACGAAGCCACCACTTCGGGTCTCAACCTCCCCCATCCGCTTTCTGTCCGTGGATGCCACTCCTTCCCAGCCACAACAAGGAGGCAAATCACAAAGCCAGGAATCTCAAAGACCCCCCCAGTCTGACCCCCAGGGCCCCCACCGGGACCAGCTTCACTTACCCAGGCAAGCATAGCCAGCAGCAGAAGAGGCCAAGCCTGCCGCAGTGGGGAAATTGTTCTCCGAGGCTATGTGGACTTTGTAGCTCAGGGGAGGGAAGTCCCCCTCGTCACCCCCATTTCTCTCACCATGGCGCTTCCTAGCCAGGCGACGGACTGAGAGAGAGAAGGGAGCTAAGGTTGCTTGGGGGAAAGAGGCAGAAACAGATATCCCTGCAGAATTGGTTTGGATCTCTGGTAAAGTCTGCAATCGGCTGGGGAATTTCTCACAAACATGGTGTCAACGCGTTTGCAGTGTGACTGCTATTATGAGACAACCCAGGATCAAAACACAGCACACAGAGGTTTAGACATTTAACAGTGTTTACATACAAGACATATACAGTAATGGATGTGGTAGGCAAAATAACTTACAAGCAAACTTCTTAACTCTACACACTGAGAACTCTGCAATGAATACAGGACACAAGGAGAGAGAATATGCTCTCTAATGGCTGCCTCTTATATAAACACCTTTTAAAGGGATAGAACCCATCCCCAGTCTTAAATCATTCTTATTGCATCAGCCACATCTGGTAAGTTTCCAATTTGACAGTTTTAAGACTCGTGGACTTCAACTCCCAGAATTCCTCCTCCAGTCACGTTAGCTCAGGAATTCTGAGAGTTGAAGTCCACAAGTCTTAAAACTGTCAAATTGGAAGACCCTTGCCTTAACACGTGGTTAGACATTTCCTCTATGCTGTGTCTCACCCAGCAACTATCATCCTGGGTATCTCCCTTCACTAAGGGGGCTAGGAGTTCTGAACTGGTCAAATACTATAATAAAGTTTGCTACTGTTACTACAGAGAAAGGCATTTAAAACAATATTCTTCATAATAAAAGCATCCAATTATGCAGCGTCTCTATCTGCCATCCAAAGCAAGGTGACTCCTTGGGCTGAACTCAGTTTCTGTGTCCAGTGGAAATCCTCAGGGCAAAAGAAACAGGCCCTGCTCACTGGTGCTCAGGCCTTCAAAACAAAGAATCAGATACACCAGAACATTCAGAAGCCAAGCTGGGCGCCCCTGCCCTTACTTTCCTGCAGGCAGGTCTGAAGACGGGGCTGTTTGATGTCAGCCGGCTCCCCATTCAGCCAGAGGCGGTCCTCCGTGAAGTCCCGGCTGAGAGCGGCTGTGGTGGTTGTTTTCAGCTGTAACAGAATAGAAGTCACGGCAGGTCAGACCTCCAGCCTGGAGCAAGTGTGAGGAAGCCCACAAAGCCTCTGGGCGTTCCATGAATCCACCCTCACTGGATTATCCCATTAAGTCACTGGCTCTCTTCTAGTGGTTCATGAGTGAGGGGATCTCATCACCTGCCTCCAAACATTAAATGAAGTGGCAATGGCAACAATAGGGCAGTCAAAGAGGGCAGCTCCCAGAAATGAACGAGGAAGAAGAGCAGAAACAACCTTGACAGTATTTTCAGTTAAAATTGCAGCTCTTAAGGGGGTTTTAAGTGGTCCTAAGGCAGAGGCCTCCAAACTTGACTTGTGGACTTCAACTCTCAGAATTCTCCAGCCAGCCATGCCTGCTTTTTCTCTCTCTTAATCTCCTAAAGTGGAGAGAGATTGCAGAGGAAGGGATTACAAGAGAGTAAACTATGCTGGCTGGGGAAGTTGAAGTCCACAAGTCTTCAAGTTGCCATGTTTGGGGACCCCTGTCCTAAGGCCACAGAGCTTCCTTCAATTATGTTCGGTCTGCAGGCAGAAGTCGGTCATCCCAAACAAAAGGGCACCAACCTGATCTTGATGCAGGGTGACGCTGAGGGATGAATTAACAGGCAGGATCAGCTTTTCATCTCGCTTTCCCCCTGGATGAGGAAAGAAGGACATGGCTTGAACTGGGGACTAACTCAGCACCTCAGGGCAGATCCCTGAATCTTCCACTGACGGAGAACCTCATAAATCGAGAGACTGACAGAGCCGCTTCAACCTGTTTTCTGGCCTTTAATTACAGCTTGCAGGCAAACCTATTATTTGTGAAGAATCTTCCTCCTTCTCCTGATCTCTCTATTGATTTGGCTGCCAGAGCGGGGTTTACCATGGAAAACCAGATGTTCCACATATTGCTTCAGAGTCTACAGGTACATTCAACAAACAAATAGTGGATCTGCTCCTAAATAAAAATGCAGATAATTTCAACCTGGTTCGTTTAAACTGGGCTCACATCTCCCTCCAGCCAATTCATCCTCTGCACTCAGATGCAGGTATATTTGTTGTGAAGGAAGTACAGAAGATTATAGCCTAAGACACCAATTTCTCCGTATTTGGCACCCGTGTTGGTAAAAGCAATTGGCCCTTTTAAGCCTTCTTCAAGAGGGCTTGTTTGATTTCTCCTTGCTCTTCCTGGCCCTTGATTCACGCCTCCTGGGGTTCCCAGCCCCTTCTTTCCTGCAGGGAAAGGGGTTTTTTTTTCCCCATCATACTGACAGCAAGAGCCTCTTGGAGCCCCCTCGGTCTTCCCTCTCCTCCCCCCCCCCCGCTGCATTTCCACCTCCTGATCCCACCTGCAGCTCTGACTGGGGATCTCCTGGTGGTCCCGCATCCAAGCCGCCTTCACCAGCATCATCAGCCCTCCTGGAAAACCACCCCGGGCCCTTCGCGGGCTCCACGCAGCCACTCACAGTACTTGACCACCGCGATGTTGACCGGCGCCGTGCAGGTGACCAGAGCCGGCCGCTTCTCTCCGGCCACGGGCGGACTCATGACCGCCGCCGTTCCCCTCCTCAGCAGGACCTCGGCCCGGCCTGCCCAGCGCTCGCGCTCCCGTCCCAGTCCGCCCAGTCCGCCCTTACTGGGATCGGAACCCGCGTCCCCCGCCCTCCTCCTCCTCCCCACACATGTCCCAGCCGAAGCAAGCGACACGCCTCCCCGCCCGCCATTGGCTCGCGCCGCTCCAGCTGTGGCCGCGCCGCCCAATCAGTGCGCTCCCCGCCTCCTCCGGCCGCCGCTCTCAGCCAATCGGAGTGCGTCGGACGATGGGGCCGCCGGCTCGCCTCATTCCAGGCCGGAACCTTCGGGGCTTCGTGGGAGCGGGAGAGGTTTCCAACTCGGGCGGCTTCCCGCGTGGCACCGGCGCCAGGGCAGGAGAAGCACAGCACAGCCCCCCCCACCACCACCACGCGCGCGCATGCTCGGTTGCGATCGCCCCGGCCGGGCTCTTTACTGCCGCCGCGTCTTCCTTCGCTTGCAGAGACGCGGCTCTTTCCCGTCTCCTCCTTTCCCCCCTCGCGGAGGGTCGCGGTGCACGTAGTGAGGCGGACGAGGCGCTTCTCCGAGCGGGGTGCAGCATGCAGTGGTGGTGGTGGGGGGCAACCTCTGCCTGGCAGAGACCCGCAGCTGGATGGGGGGGGGCTCTCGGGGCGGTGTGGAGACCCGCCTGGCGCCCTTTCAGCCCCGGGACCCTCTCGGGCTCTTGGCCTGGGGGAAGTGCGGCCTCTTCGGGGCGAGGAGCGAGGTCCAGTGGCCTTGTTTTGGGGCGGGTGGTGGTGGAAGCCCCTTCGGGACATCGGGGACCTGCGTGGCTGAGAGCCCGCAGAGACGTTGCGCTCTCCCGAGCCCGCCTCCCTTCCGCGGGGCTCTTCCCGAGGGGACGCCGGGCAGCCCAGGCGGCCGTGCCCTTCCCTCCCTTCTCGCGGCTCAAGCTCCGCGCCTCTTTTCTCCCGGCGAGGCCTCCGCGGGGGCCACCCCGCCGCGGTCTTTCCACCTGCTCGGCATCCCCGGCGCGAGCGGCACCCAGGCGGGGCCGGGCTCGGTTCCACGAGGGGCGCCCGGCCGGCTATAGATAGACCGGCCAGCCGAGGCCAGGTGGGTAGGAAGGGGCGGCCTCTTTCTGCCTTGCTTGGCCCCGGGGCCGGAGCGACTTCCTCGGCCAGAGGCGGGCAGGGCTATTTCTGGGGGCTGGCATTTAAAGGGGAGGGCTACTTTTCCATTTGTCATGGGAAAAAGAAAGTTAAGCTGGAAAGATCTCGGCACCCATCCGCCAACCCTCCTCCTCTCCTGTTTCAAAGCTCCACTTGATGTACCTGGCTCCTCACCCAGAGCCCGTAAATTAAGGTCATTGCACTTTTCTTAGACTGGACCTGTTTCCCACTCCCCAGAGCAGATCCTCCATTTCCCCTTCAGCCAGCCTCCTTGGGGACAGCCGGAAGACTTTCGAGAAGAAGAATCTCTGAAGTTCTATATTAATGTGGCCAAGAGTGTCCATTTACACCAGAACCTGGTAAGAGTCACTTGCTTGAGTTGGAACTGAATAAATAACATATTTATAACATTATCACTTCCTCTCCGAAAGAGAGTTTGTATCCAATTTCTAACTATAAAATCCACTCCTGTAGTGAAGAAATATCTTTTCTTGGGCGGGAAACATTTAAAAAAAAACAGGGCTTCAGAAAGCAATCTTATGTTATTTTATCTTATAATTGTGCATTGAAATGGGATTGTATCCATGTCAACATCAATCAAAAGTTGGTTTGTGCAGCATACCATATTTACCGTTTGTACTAAAAAACTACTATTGAAAGACCTAAAGTACCAGACTGGGAAGAAATCGTGCAGAAAATTTGTGCGTTCACTACAAGTTGACAACGACTTGATGGCGTGCAATCAATCAATCAATCACTAAACACTGAATTATAGTCCAACCAAAAGACTGAATTTATACATCAAACCAACCCTGATCAAAACAAAATCACCCAACAATTTAATAAACTTCACATGTTACAGTACAGTGTGTAAATGAAGCTGACTATTGAAATGTCTGCAAGAAAACCACCCACCCATCCTCATATCAGTCCTAAACTATAAACATTCTCTCTTTAAGTACGGTAGGTGAGCCCTGGTGGCTGGGCAGAGTTAAGATTTGAACTCAGGACTTTCTACAACCCCAGCTGCCTTTACCCCAGGAAGGCAGATAGACTTTGGGGAGAGAGCTCAGCAGAAATGACTCCAAATGCAAACAAACAAGCTTTTTAAAAATTCTCATTGCTTGATCTGAGAAGTGGGAGTGAGTCAGTTTTCTTCTCGGCCAGCTTTGTGGACCAAGAAGGAACCAAAACAAGAGCCCAGATGGTGCCTTCTGTGCTTCCCAGCTTCAGGCCACCTAAGCAGAGTGGAAAAACAGACTCATTCATCTGATCCTCGCATTCCCCTCGCCGCTGGCAAATCAGCAGGTGGGGGTCTCGAGTGCCCACCTTTGCCCTGCTGCTATATTTACCAGCACTTTCCATCTGCTGCAAGTAAGAGGGAAAAACATTTGGCTTATTTTAGAAGCAGCAACATACTTTCCTGCTCTGGCCCTCCTCACAACAGGTGGAAGGGCTGTTTTTAGAACTTTTGCAGCTCAAAATAGTGTGGAGTTTACAATGCAGCTTGCTTTAGGCATCTCAGAGTCCTATTTATGTTCTCCAGCCACAGGGAAGGCTATAAATATTCCTGTTGCTTCCCCACTCTGCCAGGCTGACCTCACTGCTGACTTCAAGTTGCACAAACATCTCCCACCTTGGTAGGCCCTTTGATAGCAACAGAAGCACGGAAATGCTCCAGATGTTCTCCAGGGGGAAAAAATGGGGAAAACACTCGCACGGGTGGGTGAAAAACATGGATTGCACTGACAAGTTTTCCCATGAGGAAAAGCAACCAGGCAGAATTTTTCTCTGGATTTTGGCTTTGAAATAGTCCCTTGGGGGTAGCCTCAAAAAACTTGTTTGCATCTTGAACGCAGCCTTTCATTTTATTTGCCTTTTAAATGAAAAGGAAATCATTGCACAGACCCCTCGTCTGAACGCAAATCCCTTCCAAGAACGTAAGGACTAACACCAAGCGTGGAGTCCAGAAGAAAATGAAGAGGGGGAAGAAAATCTGCCAAATATCACCTGTTTAATTTTATTTTTGCTCCATTGTTTATGCACAGATGGAAAGATCACAGCATCTATCGAAACAAAAAACAAAAAACCCCCAGCCAGTTCAAATTTGGATGCTCTGGGAAGCAGGGCACATAAGCCCACAGGCAGACTGTGGCAGGCAGAAATGAATAAAAGAAATACTCTGCCTTCAGCAGAGACCAACCAGATTCCTTCCAAGAAATCCAGGGTGGAAAAAACAAACCAACCTCATATCTGAGAAGACCAGGAAAAAATATCTACATGCAGTTTAGTCAACCCAGGTCCTTTTTTCATGCTAACTGCTCCAAACTTCCCATTCTGCTGGCCACACCTTTGCATTCAATGAAAACCCCAATTGGGGCCATTCAAAAGGTCAACAGATCTATTTCAAAGTATTCCTGAAATTTGGTGGTAAAGCTCGTCCCATCTCCTTTTTCTAAGCTTAACCTTGGCCTCCCCCAAAGGGGCAAAGGAAGGAAGGATTGCTGGTAAATCAATGAAGACTCGGCCTCCTGGTGGGTTTCCCCCCTCAATTCTGTGAATGGGCTGCCTCTCCCTGGAGTGGATTTGACTTGACCAGAGAAGATCCTACTAAGCAACACTTTCTCCGAGTTTGTTAGGGAGGAAGCCCCCCCCCCACCCAAAAAAAAAAATCTTGTCCTTCCGTGCAACCAGCAGACCTGCCATGCACTCTGGCAAGGGAGTTGTCACGATGGCAGAGATTCATCAGCATCCGGAAAAGCCGCAAAAAATTCAGGCCAGAAGTGGGAGATGAGCAGTGTTTAATGCCAAGAATAGCAGAACGAAGCAGACAGTGAATGCATTGAGGCTTCTGAGCACCTCTCCAGCATGGGGCCTGGAAGGAAGCCAGCTGGGGAACATGGTCTCTGGTGCTCACGTGACAAAACCATCCTGGAGCTCAGAAGATGCCATCGCACCAAGAGCAATTCACAGAAGGAATTTAAAGTCATCTGAGGACACAACTCCTTTTACTGCTTTATTTGGAGCAAAGGTAGGCACAGTCAGATCACCAACTCCTGCTGCAGGATGCAGCCGGCCTCCAGATTGCAGGTCTGTCTTCACTCATCCAAAGCTTCTCTGTCTCTGCCAGCCTCAGGATGCTGTGGCACAGGATGCGGCCTCCTTGTGCCGCAAAAGCAGCGACATCCGGGAGAAGGTCTTTAAGCAAGCGCAGCACTGGTACCTCTTGATCTCCGAATGGGTCTGCAGATGAGCACGGAGATTGGAGCGGTCAGCAAAGGCTCGGCTGCAGTGGGAGCAGGAATAGGGCTTCTCACCTGGGGAGGAATGCAGAGAGGTGAGGCTAGATGGGGCATGCAGGGGCAGGGGCTCAGTGCCAACTGCCCTAAAGAGAACCATGAGTTCATTTAATGACCATCACCCAAAAAAAAAAGGTTATAAGTTGGGTTGGTCACTTAGGTGACCTGTTTTGTGACCTACTGCTGTGATGGGCAGATTCCATTACAATTGTAAGTCGAGAACTACTTGTAGAAGCACTGAATGCTACAGAAACATTGTGCAAAAAGAGGCCCATGTCCCGAATTACAGGTATGTTACATGCCCCATGCTGCAAACGGGGGTGCAAAATGAAATCTGGTTGCTAAGAGAAGCCAGACATTTGTGCCTTATCTAGCAATCTTTAATTCAGCCAGTGATTGTGACATCGTTACAAGACTGTCTGGTTTCTGGTGATCACAGATTTTGGCCACAAGGGCTATTCAATTTCAACCCCGCCCGCCAAAGGCACAGGCATACCCCAGCTATTCACTCACTACAGACATCAACCCTAGAATCTGTTTTTAAAACTACGATTTAAACTTGGTTCATGCCATTTAGCAGAACCGGTGATTTTCTGAGTAGACGCCCACTGCCCTGCAGGGAAGGGCAAAGAATCCACAGTCAAATATTGAACAGGAGAAGCAGAATACACCGATGATCCATTACAAAGACCTCTGGATGAATTTGCTGCACCAATGCTGCCTCCGCTTTGCAGGAATGCTGTAAGCCTAATGCTGCAAAGGGAACCACCTTTGATGCCATCCTGGGTCCCTAGAAGACAACTTCAGTGCTCATGCAACCTTCCATAGATGTGTTTGCACTCCAGCTTGGGTTGCATTGCAGCAGTGTGCAAGGCCCTCTCCCCTTCTTTCCTGGGCTATTTCTCCCTCACCTGTGTGTGTCCGGATGTGTCCCTGCAGCAACCAAGGCCGGGAAAAGGCTTTGCTACAAATCTTGCACACGCAGGGAAGTGTGTGAGTCCGGATGTGCATCTTGAGAGCCCCCAAGCTGGTGTACCCCTTGTTGCAGTATTTGCAGCTGAAGAACCTGGTTGTTGCTGCAGCTTGCGGCTTGCAGCCCTGATGCCGGTGCCGGGCCAGGCCGGAGAAAGTGCTGTAGGGCTTGTGGCAATCCAAGCATGTGAACCTCTCCAGAGGGTCAGTTCTCACCCCAGGCTCAGCTGGCAGCTGCTGTCCTTCTACCTCCTCCAGGTGACCACCCAGACTGGAGCATGTCCTCCAGGGCGGCAGGCCGAAGGCCGGTGGGAGATTGAGGTTGTTGGGGTTATCCCGGAGAGGGGTGGATGACCCCCGGCTGCCTCCAGCCCTCTCCCCACTTTGGAGGTTCAAGGCGAGCTGCTCTTTGGCCTCCTGGCTCTGCAGAAGAGGTGAGGAGAGGCTTGTGGAAGAAGGAGAACTGTGGCTCCTCAGAGGGCTGGCTTCGCGGGATGTGGATGGGCTGGGCATAGCCGCCTGGATAGAAAAGGAACATGTCATCCAGGTGTGACTTGGCCTGTTGCATTCTGGGGATGGAAACAACACAGAAGAAGTTGACCAATGTGGTATTCCTGCCTTCCCTTCTAGAGGTCTAGATGCTCAGTCATTCAGGTCATGGTTGTCCCAAAGGACTTCCCTTCTAGACCCCTCCAGACCCTTTTCCTTGACCTTCTGCACAAACACTTGCAAATGGAAACTTGCTCAGCCTGCAAGTGGAGACTTCCAAGGCATGTTCTCACTTTCTCAGCCGCAACCGTAATGCCTCCAGGCAGATTATAGCTCTCCCATCTAAGGACCAGTTCCCAGCTAGGTTTGATCCTGCTTAAGCCTTAGCCAAGGTCAACTGCTGTCCATCCTAATATCGGCCTGGGTTGCGCTGAACATGAATTGGGAGACCTTTGCTAAGTACCTTATATCTCATAAACTCTACTCCCGGGGAAAACGTTTCGGCTTTTATTCTAAGCAAGCTGTTTCCTAGCTTAACTTATCTCCACAGCCTGTACGTGTGTGGCTTTGTTCCTAGGAAGGAAAGATGAAGGCTGCAGTTCCCGCAGCCAAGGGTGGTGCTTTTAATCCAAAAACCCACTTCCAGGGCTCTTCCCTTGGAGCAGACACCTCTCTTCGTGGCTTCTTCTGATGAACGTCTTTGCAAGGAGGTGAAAAAACAGAGTTGAGTAATAAACTCACCATAAGAATCATGCGTGCCTGAAGGTCAAAGTTGCCTTTAAAAAAAAAAAAAAGCAAAGATCCAAAATGTGCACGGAGGATACCCCCAGCTGAAGCCCTGCTTTGATGTGCCAAGGTGGTATCACCTGCCATAATATTCTCAAGTCCCTCTTATGACTGTTATAAATCAAACAGGATCTTACACCAAAGAGAAAGCACTTGGAATATTTTAAATATCTCCAAGCCACCCTATCACACACCCTCTCTGGTACGTTGGAAAATACTCTGCATTCCAGTTGAATTTGCATTCTTTTCCAGGGTATGAAAAAGTGAAGAAGGGTAAATGCCACACAGCCTGTTCTCTTGGAAACATTTACATTCAAAAACACGGAGGGGGCAGAATCCATTGGGGAGGGTGGTGGTAGGGGCCCAGGGTCCATCTTCACCAATGTAAGGATTACAGGATGGCTGGCCAGCCCACTGGAGCTCAAGCCATCTTCCATGCATGTAGCCCAACAAGCAGAGATCAAACCTAGCCTTTCTTGGACTCTCTGTAAACCACTAGTAACCTCGGAGCACCACACCCTCCTTCTGGTCTTTGCAAGCTCTCTCAGTTGGAAACCCGCCAACTCTTTGTCGATCACGAATGCCCTAACTCTGCACCCAATTTTTTTTTTAAATGCCTAGTTTTCCTGTTCTGCTTCATTGAGTTTTCCAGAATTCCTCTGCTGCTGAGTTAAAACAGTACTTGGTGCCTATCTTTGAGTCAGCAGAAAATTACAACAGGAAAACAATTTTGTTTCTTTGCAGGCAGGCACCAATTTTAATGCACACACTCAGAATTAAGAATGCAAATAAGGTGCACTGCATGTCTAAACCCAGCAGGAAATTAATAAAAGAGTGAAAAGCAGGAAAAGTCCACTTTAGACGTTGGCAGCTGAGCGGGGCTGGGATTGAAGGCCACCCATGGCGATTGCAACGAAAGCCCCAACCTCTGTCTCAGGGGGCCACAGCCTGCATCACCCGTCCTGGCAAGGTGGGTTGTGCAACAGGGCGGGGGCTGTTATTTTGGAGGCTGCCTCGGAGCTTGTGCAGAGGTGATCTAGATGTGGGAAAATTCCCACCACCTTCAGGGTTTTTAGGGCACTGAAGCTTCTTAATTCATCTACTTCATTTATCGTCCTTTTTGAGAGGGAAAACAGCCTCGGCTTATGAAGTTCCCCGAACATCATTTGGGACTTTGGATCCGTCTGCTTGTAAGCCGAGTTCGGGAAGATGCCGGCTTCCCTCCTCCGCCACAGCATCTCTCTTGCCCGGTCCCGCAGTTGCTCGAACTAAAACCTTCCACCTGTTGTCACTTCTCCTCCGAGAAACTCCCGCCTAGGAGGAGCTCCGGCGCCGGGCAGCGCTGCCTTCCCGAGAGCGCAGCCGGCGGAGCCCCGGGACAGAAAGACCGCAGGAGAAGCGAAGCGGAGGCAAGTCCAGCAGCTCCCAGCCTCTCGCAGCTCCGCCGCCGGGCTCTCCAGGGGCCGCCTCGAGAGGAGCCTCGCCGCCCGCCGCCTCCGGCCCGGGCAACACGGACACACTCGGGGGGCCGCGGGGCACCGGAGCGGAGCGTGGCGGGCCCGCCTGGGACGGCAGGCAGGCGGAGGGACCGGCGGGGCCGGCCGGGCGGGCGCCGCTTACCTTGGCGGCTAGTCTCCAGCTGGCCGTAGTTGGGGACGCGGCGGCGGCGGCTGCGGGGCTTCTTGACCAGGAAGGAGCGCGGCATGGCAGGCGGGCGGTGGGTCTGCCGGCCGGGCAGGTGGCATAAAGCCGCGGCCTCATTAGCATGGTCCCGCCGCCAGCCAACCGCCGCCCGAGGGCCGCCCGGGGCCTCCGCCGCGCCGCCCCTTCCCCGGGCTGCGGGAGGGAGACCCCTCCAGCCCTCCCCAGCAGGGCCCCGCTCGCCCTCGGGGGCTGTCATTTGGGCGGAGGGAGGCGGACCCCTCGTTGCTCCCCGTCACGCCCACACTTTGCGCGGGGGGCGGAGGAGGTGCGTCTGAAGGACCAGTGCAGGATTTGGGGGGTGGGGGGGCGTTGGGGAGAGAGACTTCTGCAACAGCCCCGAAACGAGACAGGAGCCGAAAGAGCCGAAGTTTCCCAGGACTTTCCCACAGGCCGATGCACCGAGGGGAGAGCAGCCCAAGCAGCACCCAGCATTCAGGATGGACGAGCGGATGAAAAACTGGACTGGCCTCCCGTCTTTGGTATCAACCCAGGGAACCCGCTGGACGCCAGGACTGGGGTAAAACCGGCGGGGGGGCGGGGGCGGCTGAGGGGACTTGAATCCGGGCTAACATTCCGCCTCAATATCCTACAGAAAACATTTGCTTTCTTAAAGAAAACTTGTACTCCTGGGTTTGGGCTGGCCATCTGCTCCACCAACTTCCATGGATTCAGAAGAGCCCCTTGGACTGGGAGGGGTCCTTGAAGTTGCCAGGACTGAGAAAGGCAGGGTGGGTTTTGCAGCAGGAGCTCATCCCAGCCAGCTCCCCACCTGGCCACGGGAGTTCCTTCCTCTGCTTCCCTTCCTTCTTGAAGGGTGTCCCCTTCCCCTGCTTGCTCAAAAGGTGGGTGGGTGGGTGGGGAATGAAAAGGATGGCTTTCTTTTTGATTTCCAATACCTATCAGCAGCCACAGGCCCCGTTCTATTTTTAGGGTCAGAGGAAGAGCATTCCTTCAGCACCAAGAGAGTCAGCCAGCCTCCTGTTATTGTTTACTCCCTTGCAACCCCGAGACCTTTCCAGGCAGCTGTTTCCTAGACCCTCCTTTTGGGCAGAGAGGGGCATCTCCTACAACCCTGCAAGACAACATGGCAGCTTTGGGATGGGGTAAGAATTTGATACCCACCACACTACCCATGTTTTTAGTTGGTGGGCACAAGAGCTGTGGGTGGACCTCATGAGGTTGGGGCTTGGTCCCTCAGAGAGAGACCCCTCCTAAGCACAGGTGGGGCCCCTGGGTGGATTTGGGTGAGCCAGAAATGCTGCCACCTCCAGCCAAGCTTCTCTTGGTGCTCCCAATGGGCATAGCTGGAGGAGCTGAGGAGGGTCTCTGACCTACAAGGGGACCCTAACTAGGGCAGGAGGGGTGGCCTGTTTCTCCTCTCCCCCCTCCCTGTGCTGGAGGGCACTTGCCTGAGCTCCCTGCCTGCCCTTCTACCTAGCAGAGAATGTTAAGTGGCACTTGGTAGGGAGCGATCATGTCTGTTCAAAGGCAGACGGCCTTGAATGGCAGGCTATATAAGGCCGAGCTGCCTAAGGAATGCAGGCTCTCCTGGAGAGACTCCAAAGGGACCATTAGGACCAGGAAGGTGTTGGGGGCTGAAGGGGTGGGGGAACTTCAGGTCAAGCCATCAGAGTGGGTGGGTGGATCTCCCACTAGAGAACAGAGACTTTGCCAAAGGCTCAAAAGCTGCACTGTCTTTTCCTCTTGCCAACCCCAGGAAGAACAGGTAATAATAGCTTGAGAATTTTGAGGAGGGGGGAAGGATATGGGATACAAATGGGGGAGGAGGAGGAGGGTGGCAAGGGCACATTTGCATACATCTTTCCTTCACCCCATTCCTAAGGTTAGTGCAAAAAAAAAAAAAAAAAAATCTTACACACCAATGGAAATGGCTGCAATATCCTTCTGAAAACAATTAACCCCGTTTCTTCCTATCAGATTGAAGAAAGGTTTAACAAGTGAAGGACAAACTCTTGATTGTCAACCAAATTCAAAAATTCCCTTGCATTTTTTTCTGAACAGAGATACATTTTCCCATTTCTGCACCTTTTCCGGTCTCAGGAAGCTGGGAGGGAGGAAAGAAGGGAGGACATGTAATAAAAGCTGCAATAGCCGGGCCTGGTTGACAAAGAAGCCACAAGCCATGATGCTGACAGGAGTGGGCCCACAGCAGATAAATGCTTCGGGGCTCCTACCTCACCTGAGTAAATATCACCAGAGCACTGATACAGCTACCTGATACTCAAAAGAACCTGTTCCAGGCGCAGACAACCAAGCTGCACATGCGAGTCAGACACGTTTCCACAAGCCCAATAAGCAAAGACAAGCCACTTTCAATTGGGGGCTTGGCTTGTATAGCAAGCCATGGTTTGTAGTCACACCTCACTGAATAAACTGCAAAACTGGTTTGTCGCACACACAGAAATGCCCCTAGATGGATTCACAGATGAACAAACGCTAAGGCTGCTCTGAAGATGCAGAGACACATCCCGTTGTAGCTTATTCACCGCTTTTCTTTCTTTCCAGCCTACTTCAGGCCCACTGACCCAGAATCCGGCCACCTGGATAATAAAAGCCTTAGAAGTTCTGCTTAATAACTTGCAACAACCCCTTAAAGGGCTGCTTGAAGAACAACCCCCCCCCAAGTTGTCCTCCCCCCTTTTTCTTGCAGAGAACAAAGACCCTCGAGCCTCCGTGGCTCAGAATTTAACCAAAGGAAGCGCCTCCTTGCCTGCAGGTATGGGACCCTCCTCCACAGGGCCCGAAAATCTGGAACCCAGGGCACTTTTCTTTAAAAAATATACTTTGAAAAATCATGTTCCTTAAAAATACTATTGTTTCTAGTCAAACACAGATATTGCAATATCAAGGGTTAACTGCTTTGTATTATCTCTATAAAAGGTGAAGAGTATTTGTTACAGGAAGAGATGTAGAAAAAAACCACCAAGAACTTCTAGAGTATCACAAAAGCAGATACAAAATGAGCAAGGTCAGTTGTGGGGAGTGGAGGGAGAGATTTGGCTAAACAATTATGCTGAAGTCAGGAATGGCCTTCTGGTCTTGCTCAGGCATCACAAACCTCTTCGAAAAGGCTGCTTTCCATGCGTTGATCCCAAAACCCCTTGCCACGATGGCCAAGGAGCAGGCACCCAAGAGCATAATAAATATTCGTACAAGATTTAAATCTCCCATGCTGACTTCCCCCCAAAATAATAATAATAAAAAAAATCCAGTGAATTAACCCAAAGACACAGGCAATTAAAAAAAAATGTAAACTACAGTTTCCCCACAAAATGTTTTGTTGCTATATAAACTGCTAACGGAATGAGGGCCGATGATGCTAAAACTGTATTAAAAGCACCTCCGTACTTAGTGGCGTGTGGAACGTCCAACCGGTAGAGTACAGAGCAGGTCCGATGGGACCGGGGAAAGGGAAGCACCCCTTTTCGCTGCCCCGGCCCCGAGGAAGAGGTTCCCTGCCTGAACGAGGCAAGGCGAAAGCGGAGGAGACGGCCACAAGCCACCCTCTGGGAGCCGATGGGCAGGACGAGCGGCGCATCACCCCGACAGCGGAGAGAGCCAGGCAAATATGCAACAGTTCCTGTCTGCTGCTCGGCCGTGTCAGTGGCCCTCAGTTCTCTGAGAGGGAGAGTGCCAGGGCTGCCTGCAAGGCCGCTTCCTCATCGATGTTATAATCCTGGAAAGAAGGGAGGAGAGTGTCGTAGCAAAGAGCAGAGGAGCCCCCACCTTCCACACATGGCAGGCTGGGGTCCAGAATGACCTTAGAGGTCATCTAGAACCCCCTGCTCTCTGCAGAATCCACTATTATGCCTCTGCTAAGAGGATCACCCAGGCCTTGCTTGCCCATCTCCAGTGAAGGGCACCTCATCTCTTCAAGAGGCAGCTCTTCCTCTGGCTGACCGTTTTTAGGTCTAGCTTGAACCTCCTTCCTTGAAACTGGGACCCACTGGGTCTGCTCCTGCCCTCTCAGCAATAGGTGTCAACCCTGAAGCTTGCAATGCTTGCAAAGGATGCATTCCTTGGAACCCTGACAAGAGGCCTCCTTCAGTGCCCTTTCCTGCAGAGGTCGCCTGTCCAGATCCTCCCTCGGAAGGCTCCATTTCTAGACCTTTCACCCTCTTGTGCTGGTCTTCCTTGGATGTCACTCTAATCCGTATTGCTGTCCTTTGGGAACTGTGGTGCTAGAACTGGACACAGTAATTTCAAGTGCGATCTGAGCAGGACAGGGTAGAAGGGAACAATGGGTTTTTTTTTAAAAGCCTGTGCCTATTATTACACCCATAATGGTGCAGGCAGGGGGCACAGAAGAACACCCCTGATACCAACAAATCCTTGTGACCTTATTTGAGGCCACGGGAGGGCAGGCACTTTTACAAGAGCAGGGCATAAAGAACAGGAGGAGGCAACCACTCCAATGTAGCCATAACTCCTCCCACAAGGGGCAATTTGATCTGCTTTTATTATTAAAGGAGATTCTCTATTGAAATAAGATGTTGCGGAACGCAATACCCACCACAAACGTGTCATAGGAAAACTTGTGCCGGTGCAAGAGGTGCTGTAGAAAGTTGGCACTCTTGTAACTGGGGTCTCCCCAAGGCATGGCTGAGCACACTGGACAGACCTAGAAGACCCAGGGAGAGAAGAGGACGGTCAACAAAGAAGAAAAAACACTCTATTCCAAGAAAAGAGTTAAAAGCAACGGTGTGATTGCTTGATTGGGGGGGGGGCAGGCAGGGGGAGGAAGAAAACAGAATAATTTCCTGTTGCACAGCACACCTTCGAAAAAGCATGCCTTGCTATGAAACCCCCTAAATGCAGATGTATTAATATGCTTTGCTCCATAAAATTTCAAGGACAAGTGATGATATTAACCAGCACCATCAAATAAAGCTCTAAACAATCACAAGATCATACACAAACCAAGCAATTAAATGGAGCTGTTACAAAGGGAGGCCTGCTTTTAGATCTCCAGGACACTTTCATGATTTTATACTAGGGAAATACATCCAGTTCCTGAGACACATTTAATTTCTTTACACCTCCCATGTGCAAAATGAAAGGGACAAGGTCAGCACAGCCACTGCAGATGCAGAAATGTTTGCAAAAGCAGACCAGGGCGCTCCAGCTGTGGCATAAACAGGAGGAGGAAAGAGGCAAACGTTTCCCCTCTTCTTCCCAGTTTTCTGTTTCACCAAACAGGGATGGCATGAATGCAACTCACCACTTTGTTGGGGTCACTGCGGTGATTCTCCATGCAATGCTTCACTAGCTCCTGCTGATCCAAGTTCCGCGCTCCACAATAGGGACAGACAAACGTGGACCGGTTTGGAATATTGCTGAAAGGGAGAACAGCACAGCTCAAGGACTGGAAGGTGGGTAGACCCAAGTTCAGCATGCTGGCTGAGAAATTCTGCCAACTGATTGATCCTATTCTGGGATTCTAGGAACTGAGGTCTATGTAGCTTCAAGCTGCTTGAGAAACGCCAACCTGTAAGGATAACACATCTATAGGTTTTTTTTTTTAATCAAAGAGAGGCCTGATTCTCTCTCTCTCTCCTAACCTGGCTTGAGAGTGCAGGAGATATTCTGAAACCTGGGAACCAGCAAACTGGGGAGTGGCTCGAATCCACAAAGAAGGAAATACCTTGGAATAGGTTGGGATGTTGGGACGACAGGTACAAACTTCGGACAGTTGGCCATTTGTTCCTGGACTTTAGCACATGATGTGACGTGAGACCTCATCTTTGCAAGCGTCACCTGGCACACAGAAGGATTAGAAAAGAAGCTGGGTATCCATTTGAAGCCTTCTGTAGTTTTTATTTTTTTACTACAGGCCACTCACAAAAGCAGGGTGGTTTTGCTGCCTCCACCTACGCACAGGAGCCCTTAAAGGTTACCTTTTTACTGCAGCCCCGACACGGCGCCTTGAAGGAAGACAGCTGCTTTTCCACCCCGGAGGCCTTCTCCACCTTCTTGGGGTCAAAGGGCATGCGGCAAAGGGGACAGAGGGGAGACGGAACTTGGAGACAGGGCTGCAGGCATTCCCCACAGAACCTAGGGAAGGAGGAGGCTTGGTTTCTCCCAGAGGCTGGAGAGCTCTGGCAAAACTACACCCGCCAAGAAGGGTTGCTCTCTCCAGAGGGAGGGCTGGGGGGCTTCAGCCAAGAGGAGGCCCAAAGACACACAGAACAACTTCCCTAGGTCTACTAGGTCAGGGGTCTGTCGCCAGAGCGGGCATCTTTTGAGACTTGTGGACTTCAACTCCCAGGATCCCACAAGTCTTAAGGTTGCCGAGTTTGGAGACCCCCGTAGCAGCTCATGAACTCTGCCCCAGCAAAATCGAGAAGGTACTTTGGAGCATTTCTCGCCCTCTGTGGAAGAAGGTCTCCTAAGACCAGGCCAGCCGTCCTGCCCGCGCCTCCCCACCCCACTTGGGCTTCCCAGGCTGAGGAATTCCTTTCCAAGAGCCAAGTGGAAGACCCTTCCCCCCCCAATAACCTTACAAAGCAAGGATGCAGCAGCAGGTCCCTCCTTGGCCAGAGGGGAGGCTGGACACCCCCCCCATGCTTCCCCTGCAACTGCTGTCCATCAGCCCGTCCAGGAATCTCAGCCGCTCCCCCCCCCCCCAGAGTCATCTCTCCGTGGTCTCCCCCGCCGCTTTCCGTCCGGGCCCCTTGACCCCCGTCTGCCCCCGCTCACGTGTGCCTGCAGGGGGTGATGCGGACGGGGCGCTGGTAGACCTCCAGGCAAATGGGGCAGCTGAACTGGGCCTCCAGCGCGGCGCCGTGCTCGGGCGGGTGAGGCGGCGGCGGGGCGGGGGCGGCGGCCGCGGAGGGCGCCTCGCGGGACCCCCCCGCCGACACCAGCAAGCTCCGGAACATCGCGGCCGCCATGGCTGAAGGGGGGAGGGCGGGGGAGGTGGCGCATCCCCACTACGTCATCACCCCCGCGACCTCGGCGCCTCCCAGGCTGGGACGGTCCTGGAGGTTCCCCTCCCCGCGGCTCTCGCGAGGCTTCCCCCACGACGTGGCGTCATCGCGGTGCGCGGCCGCGCCAAGGGGCCCTCTGGGAATTGTGGTTTCCCAATCGGGGTGGAGCGGAGGCCGCCCAACGTCAGCAGGAGGCTGCCGTGCTCCACGTGGCCGAGGCGGAGGCGGCGATGTGCGACGGCGGCCAGGGCGGCTTCGGAGAGGAGCCGCTCCCGAGAGAGAGGCCCCGGGGCCGGTGAGGAAGCCTTGGCCGAGCAATAATCCATGGCTTGTTGAACAAGCCACCATGGCAGAGGCTGGAGAATTCTGGGAGTTGAAGTCCACAAGCCTTACAGTGGCCAAGTCTGGGGACCTCTGCGCCATGGCATGAACCAATGAGAAGGAGGAGGCCAGTCCCAGGCAGGCTAATTCTAGCCCTGAGGAGTGGCTTATTCAGCAAACTGGGCTTAAGCAAACCATGACTTGGCCCAGGTGCTCAGACCGTGCTTTATCTCAACTGTGGCAATTTATCAGAGGGGCAGACTTCAACTCCCAGAATTCCCCAGCCCAAGGGATGAGTTGATGGATAGGCTGGGGGATTCTGGGAGTTGAAGTCTGCCCCTCTGAGAAGTTGCCACAGTTGAGATAAAACACTGTTTATATGAAAGAGGGGTTTGCTTTTTGCCTTCGTCTCAACTTCCATATTGGAGAGGAGAGCATAAGATGTGGGTGTCTGCTAAGGCTCTGTGGCAACCTGGCCTTCACTTTCTCTCCTCCAAGCTGTGACTCCAAATGCATCAAGTGCAAGGACGCCTCCCCGGTGGTGATCATTCGTGCTGGAGATGCCTTCTGCAAGTAAGTGCAGCAGGGCAACTGAGGGTGATGAGAAGATTTTTTGAATAATTCAGAACTGGCCCCTGCATCTCTGTGCAGATTTTTTTCCCCCTGGCAATGAATGCGGGCTTTTCTCCACCCTGTTTCTCTGCAGAGGCTGCTTCAAGGACTACTTCGTTCACAAGTTCCGTGCCATGCTCGGGAAGAATCGCTGCATTTACCCTGGAGAGAAGGTCCTGTCCTGCCGTAACCTTTACTGCTTCAGGGCAAGAGAGACGGGCAGGATGGCAACTAAAAACAGGAAATGAATTTGGTGATGCTTTCTCCCTGCTGTTTTAGGTTCTGCTGGCTTTTTCGGGGGGTCTTGCTTCCAGCTCAATGTTGCGGCAGGTGCAAGAGGTATGTTTGACTTGCAAGCAGGAGGGGCTGCCAAACAGCACAAGCCCCTAGTAGATGAAGCAGGATAGCATGGGTAAAGTTTTTGAATTGCTTTGCTTTCTCTTGTCAGGGCCTCAACCGAGAAGCTGCCAAGAAACTTCGCTTCAGACCAGGAATAATCTACATTGATGGTTTGTGTTGGCAGCCCTGTGTGTTCTCCCTGCTTTGGGGGACGAAGTCAGTGTGCAGGCAGTTTGTTTTGACTGAAATGTTGTGGCTTGGGAAATATAAATATTTATATCATTTTCCCTTTGGGTTGGAGCACCAGATTGAATGGGGTAGTTGTCACTCCCTGCTGGTCCAGTATCTTCCATGGTTGAAGATCCCATGGCAGGGGATGTTCCCAGGGCTGTTGAAGTTCTTTCAGACTAGCCATCTCACCTTGCTGACAGTTTTGGTTTTACTCTGCAGAGGGAGCTGTGTGTGGGCGGAGCTTGGATGAGCGAGAGAAAACCTGCAGGCAGGTAGAGGCTGTCCTGCGAGCCACAGGATTCCCCTATCATCTGGTGTTCTTGGAGGAGGTAAACTGGGATTCAGCACCCTCACCACAGCATACTTTGATGGGATGGCATCAACAGCACTTTGATGTGATTTGTATTATTGACAGTAGTATTGTTTAGCGAATTAAATTAGAGCAGAGTTTCACATCCTCGGCAATTTTGGGACTGGCTGGGGAGTTCTGAGAGTTGAACTCCACATACCCTGAAGTTTCTGAGATTAAGAAACACTGAATTAGAACATCAGAAAGGCATCCTGCCCCTAGGCAGGATAGGATTATCATTCTTCCATCAAGTGTAATCCTTTGTGCTCTGAGAATTAACTCTGGCCCAGATTAGTCTGCCCACTTTTGCATAATGGAAGTCAAACAACAGAGGATCCGAGAAAACTTACTGCGAAAGGGGAAGTTGATAACATAGATGAGCTTCTAACATTGTCACTTTTAGGAGGAAAAGAATAAGGGAAAAGTAGCATTAAGCTTAACAAGGCGGGAAGGAAATATAATTCCTAGTTCTGAAAATCTGTCAAAGCAATTGGAGTTTGTGCAGGCTTGGCGCACGTTCCTTCAGTGTTTGATCCAGCTTCTGTCCCCATGCTCTTTCGTAGGTGTTTGACATTCCCACTTCTTTCCTGAACTCCCTTTCCCACAGTGCTGCTGGCCAGGCACCCAGCTACAAGGAAGCAGTGGCTGATTTCCTGAGGTGGCAGCAGCAGCAGCAGCGGGAGAAGAAGAAGGAGGAGGACGCAGCAACTTCCCTGGAGGACCGGCTGGCAGAGTGTAGCATGGAAGGCTGCTGGTGGCCGGGACGGTTGGCTGCTCTAGATGAGGCTGGCTCTTCCCTTGCTTCCCACGCACAAGATCTGTCCCGCCTCTTTGCGGGTGTCAAATCCCGAACTGCAAAAGAGGAGCTTCTGCAGACCCTCCGGTAAGCTCTTTGCTGCGATCCTGAGTGAAGATGTTAATGCCCACAATGTGAGCTGGGTGAGGGAGCTCCGCTCTTGAGAGCGGAGAACTCAAAAGAGGCTAGGCAGGGGTCTTCTTCATGCATTCCTGTTCTCTTGGCGCAAAGGGTCATTGGATGCCCTATCCTAGCTCAGGAGCCCCAGGAAACAGGCTGACAGTCCTGATAGAAGGAGGACTTTGCAAGCAGCCCCTAACTAGACTTAGAAAGGGTTTCATGGTGTCAAAAGGCTGTTTTGTCTAGCCCTTCTAGATGGCTGATTCTTTGATATTTCTAGCAAATGTTCTATTGTTCTCTGGGTTCCTGGTTGGATCCCAAATTCCTGGCTGGAACGGGAGAGATCTCTCTCGTTGCTTTTTAGGACCCACCTGGTGCTGCATGTGGCTCGGAGAAACAGATACACGAAGGTGATGGTGGGAGACAGCTGCACCCGTGTGAGCATCAAGCTGCTGACCAACCTCTCTCTGGGACGTGGGGCCTTCCTGGCTATGGACACGGTGAGAGCAAAGCGTCTCACGGTTTCCCCACCGACATTTTGGGCTCCTTAGGAGATTCCTCGCCTTGCTCTTCGGTTTAGCTATGTCCATCCTTGCAAGCCACTTCCCGGAGCTTTATGAAACCAAATCTGGCCCTTGAAGAGGGAAGGAAAGTCCTGGGCTAAACCTGCACAGAGTCCAGTGGCTGAGACTCCACCTTTCACCCAGGATGAGCCCAATGAGGAATATTTTTCCAGACAAACACACAGATTAATACCGTAGAAGAGGAGCAAGGAAGCCTTTGTGACCGAGGCTTCCATGCTCTGGCCAGATGACCCAGTTGGAGCTCTCCCTGCTCCATCTCTGTTCCAGAATCTCCCGGAGAGGTTGGGGTGCAAGGGTGCCGGTGGCCTCTGAGCCGCCCTGCCTTTCGGGTCTCTGATCTGGCACTGCTCCCCCTCCCTTTTCCTTTCTCCTCCCCCATAGGGCTTCTTGGACAGCCGCTACGGGGATGTCCTGATCCTGCGCCCAATGCGGGAATATCCTGCTAAAGAGATTGCTTTCTACAACTACCTCTTTGGGGTGCCCACGGTCTTCACGCCTGGACTGGACACCAAAGTAGGCCCTTGGGAATGGAGACTTCTGGCTGGAGACAGAGGGGAAGGGGTCAGAGGGGCCCCTTCGGTGGGTCAGGAAGATCTGAGCAGCCGTGACCGATGATTTCACTTCCCCCAGGCCTCTGACAGAGCCAGCATCCACCTCCTGATAGAGAGCTTTCTCTGCAAGCTGCAGCTGGAATTTCCCTCCACCGTCAGCACAGTCTACCGGTGAGTGTCCCTCCCCTTGTCCAGTAAATGACAACCAACTGCTGGACGGAGTTCCTGGCAGATGTTCCGCAGTGTTGTCCATTAGGCATGACTCCCTTCTCACACACCCCTCATGGACCCTCTGCAGCTCTGGTTACATTTCTGGGCCTCTCTGGGCAAATCAGAGCAAACTAGGAAACAGGGTTTTTTTAAAAACAAAAAAAAACAAAACTTGTTTTCTGAAAATCCAGCTCAGGCCTCCACCTGCGTTTCATGGGCCAGATCCTTTCAGCTGCAGACTTGCAAGCGCCTCCTTAAAACAAGCGGTGCCTCATCCCAGAGAGACTTTGTGTCCTCTTGCGGAGGTGCAAGTAGCATGACTGGGTCGGGCAGGAGGTGGGCTTCCCTCCTGTTCTCCTCCTGATGCCCCCTCCGGCCTCTGTTCCAGGACAGGAGAGAAGCTGAGCGCAGTTCCTCCGGAGGCCCAGCCTGATGTGCCGACAGCACCAGCCAGCTGCCTCCTCTGCCTCTGCCCCTTGGACACCAATGTTGGTGAGTGGTCTTCTTTGGGGCGGGGGGCGGGGGACCCACTTCTAGATAGACTTTTGGTACCTGCTGGGATTCTAGAATGGACAAGGGCTGAGATGCCAGCCAGACCGTCACGGTGCCAGAATTGCAGGCGGTCCTTTTTGGAGTTGGAATGGGAGGGTAGGGAGGGTCTTTCCCTCCCATCCTTTGCCAAACAGGCTGCCTGCACACCCATGGGACATACTCGGTCCTTGAGCTCTAGGTGCTGCGAGATTCACTCACGGGGGGGCATTACGAACCTGGCTTCTGCTCCCAAGGGCTTTTTTTGCCTCTTGGCCTAAGGACGAGCTTTCAGGGGCTGCAATTCTCATTTCCCGACAGAGGATGGATCCTCCTTGCAGGCCACGCTACTTTCGGAAAAGCTCAGCCAGCGGCCTCCAGCTGCGGAGGGATGCGGTGGCGGGACCCAGGCGTGTTGCCGCGGAGAGCCCCCAGCAGGAAGGTAAGAGCCCCCACAAAGAATGTACTGTTGGGTGTGGATAACCCCACCTGCTCACCTTAGCCCCTCCCCAAATAAGCCACTAGTCGGCACAGGTGACTGATGTTCTGCTTTCCCCCCCCAGAGAGACTTCCCAGCTTGCCCCGTTGCTCTGCTATGGCTGCCGCCTATCAGTCAAGGAGCTGGTAGGTGTGCAAGGAAGGGTTTGTGCAGCCAGGGCTCACATAGGTGTCGACGCAAAGATGTGCAACTGCTCTCAGGGCTGGGCCTGAGACAGAAATGGCCAGGTTGACGACAAAAGCTCTCTGGATGAAGTTAAAATGGGTGCAGTCAGTTGGGCCTTCACTTTGGATGAAAGGTTTAATTTGTTGGGACTTTGGAGAATCTCTGTGAGTTTGTCCTGGCTTTGGAGGAACTTCAGGTTAGGCTGTGGGTGACAGTTGGGGTGCTCTGCCACAGTTTGAGGGTAATGAAGGGGCTACCCCTTGTAAAAATAACAAGCATGGTGGAATCACTATGCCTTTACTCACTCCCAACAATTCCTTTGCAGAGCTGCGTGGAGTCTCTCCCCCCATACATTCACAAGGAGGCCGAGCGCCAGCGATGCAGGTAGGGGGCAAAATTGTTGCCTGGAGGAATTTGTGCCAAGAGAAATGAGACTGCGTTGCTCTTCTCCAGGGCAGAAATACAGCCCAAAGAGACGGTTGGGCATTTGTGGCTGTTTTGTTTATCGGTGCATTGATGTTGTTTCCCAGCCTAGTAACAAAATAGATGCAAGAAGAAAAGCAAGCTCAGAGACCCCCAAGACCCCACCAATTCAACCTGAGCTCCATCTGCCCTCCCCTCTTGTGGCCCAGACGTTAGTGGCAAGGACACAGTTGGCAAAACAATGCGAGGGGAGAAAGAATTGCTATGAAGGGGGCACTGCTTGCACTCCTGCAGCTGTTGAGGCCAAAAGGAGAAGTCCTTTAAGAAATGCCCTTGTTCCTCTGGGTGGAACAGAGAGTCATCCAGTTGACCAGTGCATTTCAACTAGGGCAACTTTTTAAGATTTCAAATCCCAGAATTCCCCAGCTGGCATGCTATTTGAACAAACCCTAATCTAGCATGATAGGCAAACCCGGATTTGCAGTGATGCCTGTTTCCACTTTCTTTGCAGGGCTGCGATGAAGCAAGAAATCCAGGAATTCTTGCTTGAAGATGACACTTGATTTGCATTGGGTGCTTTATGGCCTAGTCCAGGGGGAGGAGTGGCCTGACAAGTGTTTTTCAAGCAGAGAAATCATTTTGGATTCAGCAACGGCCAGACTGAGCCAAGAAGGATCCAGATCTTTCACATGTGCCCAGTTTGGCACCTCCTCGGAGGCACAAGTGAATCGGAATAGAAGTGAATCTATTTTTGTACACAAGATTCAAATCCTAAAACAAAGGGAGCAGCCTTTGCTCATGGAAGTTTGATGAAGTGTCCCAAGGAAAATGGTTCCTTCTTGGCAATAACCCCTCCTCCCACCCTATCCAGACCTCCTAAGATTTCATTTAAGCTCTCCTCCAAATCTGCTCCAGACCTCTGGATAAACTGAGCCCCCAAAGCTTGGCTTCTGAACCAGAGGAATTTTCCTCTGACATTCCCCAAAGTCCACCTTGACTTCCCGCCATGCGGTTTTTAAAATCACAGCTTTGTTTTTATTGTATAGATCTGTATAAATAAAATGGCCTCCCATAGAAAAAATAGTCTGTAGATTCCCAGCAGCGAGACGTTGGCCAAGAGGGGAGGAGAGAGGGAGGTGGTTGGGGATTTCGGCAGCAGGACAGCCATTGGTCGCCAAGGGAGAAGGAAGCAGGAGCCCAGGAGGGGGAGCCAGTAGTGTCTCTTGATTTTGTAAAAAAGGGAAAAGTGTTTCAAAAAGTGTCCTGTGTCTCCCCCCCCCTGCAGGTGTGGCTCAGGTTACGGGGCTGCCCCACCCAGAGCCTCCAGTGGAGGAGGGGGGGGTAGGAAGACTCGGTGTCTAGGACCGGCAGCTGGCAGGGTCCACAGCCTGGGTGCACCCCCTCCCCCTTGGGCTGTTTTGGGGGGCGAAGAGAGCTCCCTTCTATTCTGCCCCCCCCCCCTCAGTCCTTCTCCCGGGTCCACTTGATCATGGTCTCTGGCGAGCGGTAGAGGAAGATGAGCTTGGCGTACAGCTCCTCCTCCAGCTCCAGCTCTCCCGTCTCCCGGACTAGGAAGATGTGGCTGCACAGCGTCAGGATACGGTCCACGCAGGGTAGCTCCTCAAACATGATGGAGTGGGAGATCTCACTGAAGAAGCCTCGCACGAACTTGCCGATCACCAGCACGATGGAGACGTAGAGACCCATGATCCTGAGCAGAGAAAGGTCCCCTGTGTAGTGCCCCTGCGCAACCCCCCCTGCCCGCCCCCACCTTCTGACTCCCCAACGCATCCACACGACCTACGAAGACCCGCGGGGAACTGCAAGCCCTGATCCTGTGGCTCAGCCGTTAGCTGATCCAGAGGAAGTCTTGAAAAGGGACCGAACAACCCACCTTTGCCTCTCTGGCCTGCGCGCCTGGAGGGCCTTATCCTTCCAGGAAAGGAGGCGCCCCAACCTTAGAAAAGCTTGAAGGCAAGGTGGCCCTGGGAGGTGGGAGGGAGATTGGGGACCATCCCCCCTCCTTTTGGGGGGGGGTTTCAATGTTTGCAAGCTGCGGGCAAAGGAAGCCTGGTGGCATTTCACACACAAAGGGGCAGCGTTGGACCCTCTTCCAACAGGTGGGGAAACCAAGTGGGCCAGCTGCAGCAGAGCCAGGTGAGCCCAGCCCACACCCCCCCCATTCAACTGGGGGGTGGGGGGTGGCTCTTTCCCTGGGGTTCTTAGGCCCAGCTTTCCTGCTGCTTCCTTGCATCCAAGCCAGCCTATTCTTGTGACTCTTGCCTCCGCCCTGATGGTCTGGGCTGGTGGGTTGGCCACTCACCCGTATCCTGCCAGGAAGCCCAGGCTGGGAGGGCTGACTTTGTCACTGAAGATGACCATGGGCAGGATGTGGCACTCCGCCTGGCACTCCGCCAGCTGGATCATCCACCACTCCAGGAAACTGGTGCTGCTGTTCCCGGGCCTGACCCGCTGCTGCTCCAGCTGCACTTCCACATCCAGGTAGCTGTCTTCTCCGTCTGGAAGAGGAGAGGGGGAATAGGGAAGCAGGCCCAGAAAAGGACACCACCTCGCTTATATACACAGAGACGCTGAGAAAGCTCTTCCTCAGGAGTTGCTCCCCATTTCTTTAGAGTCTTCCCAGCCCCAATTGCTCTGTTTAGTTTAGTTTATTGTCATTGCACCTCGTACAACAAAATGAAATGCCATCTTCGGTGTACACTATGGCTATGAAAATAAATACAAACACACATCCTTCACATTCTATGCAATAGAATTGAAACCACCTGATATTGCATTAACATTGCACTATATAGTAGAATTCAATAGAGTTACTGCCCTGGGATAGAAGCTGTTTTTCAGCCTAGTTGTGCTTGGGTTTTTTTTATTGTCTTGTACCGTCTGCCAGATGGTAATAGTTCAAAAAAAGAAAAAGAAAAAAGGGAGGGCCCAGGATGAGATGGATCTTTAAGGATATTTTGAACTTTCTTAGGGCAGCAGGAGCTCTAAAGCTCTTCCAAAGAGGGGAGAGAGCAGCCAGTGATCTTCTGAGCAATGAAGTTTAGGAGTGGCATCGAAGATTTTATCTGTTCATTTGACCTTTTTAATATCTTCTGCCGTTCTTACTGTGGCTTCAAACTATGTGCCACCAAAAATCAGGAACAAAATTCCTTTGCACAACACTCATTTTGGAGCTCTGTTTCAAAAGCAAGCAGGAAAGCAGATATGGAAGGCATGCTGCTCTCTTTACTTGGAAAACCACCCTGCCAAGCCATGGCATGATCGTGGCCTTTTTAGGGACAGGGAAACAGAGCCATTGGCCTCCTGTTCCTGCTCCCACCAGAAAAAGCCAGAAATGCGCCCATGTCCCGGCTGTTCTTGTGAAGGCATGCTGGCATTTCTGCTGGGGGGGGGGGGACGAATTCTGGCCTCTGGATTGTTTTCCAACTAGCACCAGGAACCCCCATCAACGCAGAGGGAGGAACTGGGGAGTTAAAGGATCAGCCCTGAGTCTGTGCAAAGCAGTTTCTGTCTGGTGTCCTCACCTGGGAGCAGGGGCTGAACCGGGTCTGCCTCGGGGCCGCTGGGCGCCCGTATGTAGGGTGGGAAGAGGTGGGCTATCCGCCTGGAACAAGGAGAAGACACGGTGAGAGAAAGCAGCCTGAAAGCACACGGGTGGAGCCCTTCTGTTCCTCGGGCTTTGCAGGCTGTGAATTGAGACCCCTGCAATTGGGGGTCCCTTTTCCCACCCTGCTCACCCGCTGGCCATGGGTGCCTTGATGGGAGGGGCAGGGGGACAACACTCACACAGGGGCATGATGGGTGCCCTGCAGCATCCCAGCCAAATTTTGTCTCACGAGACTCTTCTGGCTCAGGTCCATGGTGTGCTTCTGGGAGGTGTACTCCGTTTTCCCTCCTTTGCTGAGATCCCTGGCGGTTGAGGAGGAGGAGGAGGAGGAGGAAGGAAAGGACTTTTGGGATCAAGGAGAAGTGGAAGGAAAGGCAGGAGGAGGATCCACCCTCTGCTTTCGGGTCCCTTCGTCAACCTCTCCATCCCTGGAGCTCTTTTGCACCCACAGCCCTCGAAGCCAGGATCTCCAACCTTGGCAGCTTTAAGGCTTGTGGACTTTAACGCTCAGGATTCCTTAGCAGCATTGGGTGGAGGAGGAATTCTGGGGGTTGAAGTCCACCAGCGTTAAAGCTGCCAAGGTTGGAGATTCCTGTCCTAAGCCTTAAAATGCCAGAAGAAGCCATCTTCGGAGCTCCACAGGGCTGTTCCAGGCCAAGCCAAAGGGGGCATATCCTTGGTTAAAGCAGCCAGGGCACCGCCCTGCAAGGGGGGATTTCTGCTCCTGGCCTGAAGTACCTTTGGAAGTTCCAGGTGAAGCGCAGAGTGATGTCCAAGGAGCCATTGTGCAGCTCCTGCCAGAGCTGCTCACGGCTGGGCGGGCTGATACTCCACAGGGATCCGGAGCTGCCCTCAATGCGCGCCCAGGCAACGTCCTCGTAGCCGTACTGGGTGATAAACTGCATGGCGAGCTGCGGGGAGGGCAGAGAGTCCCAGGCCAGGTCAGCAGGGCACAGCGTGGTAGCCCCCCTCCCTGCTCAAGCCCAGCCCACCAGGGCGGGCCTTCCTCCTATTTTCATGGGTGGGGCAGAGGTGCCAATCCCCCACCCACTTGAAGGAGGGGATTGGTCCAGCTAGGACTCACCGGCTGCCGCTCAAACTTATTGGTCAACTGTTCGTAGTCCTGCGGGGTGAAAGGCTGGATGGACTGCTGCTGGGCACTCATGGTGAAGAGGGGCTGAAGAAGAAAGAAGGGGATCCAGTTTTAGGGACACCATCCATCCTGATCCATCCTGCACACACTCTGCTTCAGCAGCATGGCTCTCGTAGCTGCCATGGGGGTGGGGGACCGTCGACAGGGAGACGCCCCCACGATGTAGAGGAGCTGGGGGTGATTCAACCTGCCCAATGCCAAGCGCTGCAACTGCTACAAGCCCATCGGTCTTCTGAAAGCCAACATGGGCCATTGCCCGGCTACAACGTCCAGCCGAGAGGGGTGCTGGGAGTTGTGGTCCATCAGCCTGCAGTTCTGCTTCTCCACAAGGCAGTTCCTCTTACCTCATAGCCCCCCAGTTTGAGGGTCACAGTGACATCGATGGGGTGGTTGACCACACCCACCACGGAGCGCACGAGGGACATGAAGAGCAGCGGGAACCAGATGATACAGATGAGGAAGAGGATGATGAGGCCTCCCATGCCATATTTGACGATCTTCTTCTTCTTCTGACCCTTGGGTTGGGGGTACTTCTGCAGGGGGAGAGGGGCACTAACGGTCAGCTCAGGGCACCCCAGGTCTCCTCCACAAAGCCTCCCTTTCAGTTGTGTTGGGCTACAACCGTTATCCTACTGAGAGCCCATCACGCTCACTAGGACTACAGCAATTGTCCTGGGGAAGGAGCCCTCAACCCAGAAGACTCTCGGAGGCCCAGCTCCACCATGCGTCCTCCCCTTCCGTGGAAGCCCACCTTCTCCGTCTCACGGCTGCACTTGATGATGAAGATGTTGGCATAGATATCTTCCACACACATCCAGTTGGAGAGGGACAGGGTGGTGTCCGTCCAGACCCAGTCCATGACAGCGCGCAGCTCCACCAAGAAAGGCACCAGGCGAAACCTGTGGAGCCAAGAGATGTATCTCCAGGTCCTCTGGGGGGGATTCTGGTTGACCCTGGACAATTGTCACCACTTTCTCCTGACCATCAATGGTGCTCACCACGATGCATGGTAAAGAAATGGGGTACCAGATGTAGAGACCCATGGAGACATACAATGTTCTCACCTGCCCCCCAAAGAAAGGTCTACCTTGCTGCAAAGTTTCCCCCAAAAGGGTCCTGCCTCTACTTAAAGGACCCCATACCAGGCTCTACTTCTCCCATCAGCCCCCTCCCCTATTTTGCTGTTACCCTTGGAAAAGGAAGAGGTTCAGGTAGTTGTATTTCTTGGTGAGGAAATTCCCCAAGATGCGGGTGGGGTAACCACAGCGAATCTGGTAGGCGGAGAGGCCGAAGTAGATGCACTTCACAAAGTACCACAGCTGGGCCACCGTATTCTGGCTGAACTTCCTGGGAAGGGAGACCAAGGATGAAGAGTGGCTTCCACCCCTCTTAAAGGCCCAGGTCAGGACGGGGGAAGCGGAGAGACAGCCACGCACCTCTCTGTGACAGCAGGTAGAATGAAGAACATCCAGATGTGAATGCCAAAGACCAAGATGACCTGGAAGATGAGTTTGCCCAGGATGCTCTTGCGCAGGTAGAGGGCCCGGTCAACGACCATGGTGGAGAACTGAATCAGAAGCATTACCAGGAAGGCCTGGGGCACCTGGTCTTCAGAGAGGGAGGACGTGATGTCGGCTGCAGCCGAGTGTTTCTGCAGGGGAAGAGAAGCTCAGGGAGGAGGGCAAACCCAGTGGTCCACCTCCTCCCCCAATTTCCCCAGGAGACCATCTACTCCTCTCCAGGGACCCCCAAGCTAACTGTCCTTGGCATAGCACCGTCCTCCCCCTTTTGCAGGGGGGTTGGTGGTGAACCTGTGCTGAATTTCAGTGACGCTTGGACCTTGTCGCTCTAATTTACCCCAGGCTCAGCCAGGGCAAAAGGGAGGGTGGTCTCCAGGCAGCAGATAAGCCCACTAGGGACCCCTGATCCTTCCTCTCCTTCTTTCTGTCCCTCCTCAGCTGGCAGAGTTCGGTCCTGGACAATCCCGTTTCCCAAAGCTCTGCTGGAATAGTCCCAAAAGCGCCTACTAGATGCTCAGTGACTACAAGTCCCAGAATTCCCAGCAGTCGACTGAGACATCTGGGGAGTACCACCCCAGCAAAATCACTGGCAACAACGGCTTGAGGAAAGCAGCAAATCCCGAGTGGCACCACCGGACTTACTCCAAAGGCCCAGAAGCCGAAGATGATGATGATGAAGTCCACCACATCAGCCAGGAACATGAGGGCATAGACATCCGTGGCAGCGCGGTACTTGCTGTGCAGGATGTCCTGGAAGAACTGCCAGGCTGGCTGGAACGTGCGCTCTCTTCTGGAGGAAGAAGGGCGAAGAGGGTGGAGTGAGGTCGGGTGAAGTGTGAACCAAGTCACCTCTGTAGGGCGCGAGGAAGGGCCCAGCCCAGTGGTGGCAGGCTACCGGTTTGGACTGGTTCAGACAAACCGGTAGTAAAAAAAAAAAAAACAGCTTCTCATGATTATCTGAGAGGATAAAAGAAAAGGGCAGGGCAGGGTGGGTGGTGGGTGGGAGACGGTCACTCCTAGCTTTTCGTTTCTTCATCCTCTCAGCTGATTGGTGCATTAGGTCCGTGTTGGTGCGTGCGTGTGTGTGTTAGGGGCATGCATGCACACAACTGATCACCCACCAAACCGGTAGTGGCACAGGTAGGATCTCACTACTGGCCCAGCCAGCGTCACAGCCTGGTAGGAAAGGGAAGGTGGGTTTACACACTGTGCTGAGCCATAAACACAAGGAGAGTCGAGAAGCAGGGAGGGGACCTTGATGGAGACATGCAGGAAGGGGGCCTAGGGAAAAGGGGCTGACGATGAGGTAATCATTGGGAAGAGGCTGAGTAGACACTTTGCCCATTCCCTGAAGTCAGCCGACACAATCCAATTGCAAGGTTCTGCTAAGAGCCCATCTCCATCCAAGCAGTCCATCCAAGTAGTGTCAACTCATAAAATATTTCTAGGGTCTTTTTAGAGTTGCCAACACAAAGGGAGGGAGGGGGAAGCAGTGTGGCAGCTTGCAGACCTGGCAGGTGCATTCCACAAATGTTTTCAAAGATAGTAACTAGGTGACTCAAGTTTCTGCCGTGCCAAATTCTTACTGGAGAGCATGACGGATGACTCTGGGCTATGGAGGTGTCCCATTGGAGAATATAAATGATGATACACCCAGGCAGTCCTGGACAGTTTAACTCCCAACAAATCCTTTTTAAGTTTTGGAAGTTTGACCTGACATCATGATTTAAATGGGGGCAACTGCCGGAATCCTGACACTTAGCTTCTGCTGTGGAATTGGTTTCCCTCTCTGCTCCATCTAATAGCGATAACAATGGCTGAACCATTGTATGAACCTGCCACAGCCTAACCCAGGGGAGGAAGACCCCAGACAGGACAGCCGGTGTTTCTTGGTTGAGGAGAATTCACACGAAGATGGTCGCCAACCTGCCCACCACTTCCCGTCCCTTACGCAGAATCAAAGAAGTGCTTCACTTGGCGTTTGGCAGCTTTCAGCTTTTCTCGGGATGCCCCTGACTTCTTCTTCTCCTCCTCCTCCTCTTCCTCCACCACCTTCTCCTCTCCTTTCTGCTCCTGGACCTCTGAGGCTTGGAAAGAGAAGAGTGGGATGGACTCTTGGCCAATCTCTGCCTTCTCCCACTGATGTGCTTCAGCCAGGGAGCCTCTGCAACACAGTCCTTCATCCCCCTCATCCCTCCCAGCCAGAAGACCCAGCTAAGGGAACACTCTTTGGGTCTACCAGGGTGAGGGCCCTCTCAGTTAGTCTGTGGCCTCTAACGGGACCCAGAGGGCCATAAAAATCAGGGGTCTCCAACCGTGGCAACTTTAAGACTTGTGGACTTCAACGACCAGAAATCAGCAAAACTCTGGGAACTGAAGTCCACAAGTCTTAAAGTTGCCAAGGTTGGAGACCCCTGATATAAATCAATGTAATTAATACAACTATTGAATGAAGTAAATAAACTCAGTGGCCCTCCCTCCCACTTTTTAGCTCCTTCTGCAGCGGCCATTAGGTACCTGCCTCCCCCTGCTCCTCTGGAGGTTTGCTCAGTTGCTTCTTCTTCTTCTTCTTCTCCTCCTCCTCCTCCTCTTTTTTCTTTCTGAACCGTGAACGAATCCCCTTCGTCTTCTCCTCCAACACCACGATCTCTGCCTTGGGGCTGGCCGATGCCAAAGGCTCCGGCTCTTCCTTTCCTTTGGCCGCCTCTGGCGATTCTTCTGTCTCCAGCTGAGGTTTGGCCAGCAGCTCTTTTTCGTGATCCCACAGGCCGTAGCTCTGGAGATGACAACTGGTTCAGAAAAGGGCCAAGCAGACACAGGGGAGCATGGGAGAAGCTGCCCCAGCTGCGTCTCTGGCTGGGATTCCTAGCAACTCCCCAAATCTCAGGTTCTTTGCCGGATCTCTCTGGGCCTCATCCAAGGTTGCTCTCCGAGCCCTGGTGGGAATTGGAGCCCCGGCTCCTCCTTACCAGCAGCAGGGAGCGGTGGAAGAAGAGCACCAAGAGCTGGATCAGGTCATATTTGATGTAGTTGTCGGTCTTCTCAATGCCCAGGATGCGAGGCGCAAAGAAAGGCTTCCCCTCATAGCGCACCATGGTAGTGTAGCTGTTCCAGGGGAAGAAGCCAAACTGGAAAAGGTACTTGAGCACCACCATCACCTGGGCAAGAAGAGAGGCACAGGAGTCCAGGGGAGAAGAACTCTAGAGCAGGGGTCTCCCTCCTTGGCCACGTTAAGACTTGTGGACTTCAACTCCCAGGATTCCTTGGCCAGCATAGCTGGGGAAAGCATTGCCTGGCTGGGGTATTCTGGGAGATGAAGTCCATTCACTGTCAGTTTTCCCCCACATCAAAATTAGCTTCAAAACGTCCTCCAACTCCCGCTGAAGAAGGGCCCCACCTCCGTGTAGACGATGGCCGTCATCCAGAAGGACTTGCTGGGCCGTGGGATGGACAGCATGGCCCACAGGAAGATGAGGATGGGCAGGACGATCGAGACGACCGAGGCTGTGACCATGTTGTTGAGGATGATGATGAAGTAGCACAGCAGGTCCGAGTGCCCAGCCACGAAGTGGTAACAGGCCACCAGCAGCTGCACAAAGCGGTTTTGGGAGTGGTAGAACTGCTCAGATTCCTCCAGCTCTTCGAAAGAGACACATCTGGAAGACGGAAGGGACAGACGGAGGTTGGGATCAGGTTGGGAAAGCTACGATGGGGAGCAAAGTCCCTCCAAGTTGGAATCACCCCCCCACCCCGCATTTCACTACGCTTCTGCATGCATTATACTGAGCCTACAACTCCCACAATGCTCCACTCTGCCTGGGAATTCTGGGAGTTGAAGTCCCAACATGGCAGAATGACTGTTTTTGTACTCGTTCTCCTTTGTCTATCAAAGATGTCCCAGGGATCCACAACTGCATCATCCTTTGATGGAATAACAGTTCTGGAATTCCTTCTGGAGCAGGGGTCAGCAACCTTGGCCACTTTAAGACTTGTGAACTTCAACTCCCAGAATTCCCCAGCCAGCTAAACTGGGGCCTCCACGTCAACTTTTGAAGTTGTGCATCTTTAACTGGGCGATGTTAATGACAGAGCGTTTGTCTTGGCACACGTGACCCTCAGAAGCCAAGATAAGCGGGGAGTCCTTGCGTGCCCAAGGCAGTACCTGCTCAGTAGCAATTCGCTGGCAGTGCGGGGGCGACTCTTGGCACAAGCCAGTAGCTCCTGGGAGTGGCTGGGAAGGAGTCTTGCGTTGTCCGGAAGATCCACAGCTGGAATTTGTTCCTCACTGGCACTTCGAGAGTTGTAGCCAGTGCTGGTAGCACTGAAAACCTCTCCCCCATCGCAGCCACTGTGGAAGCATAAAAGGGATTACACAGCCTCTTCCAACAAGGTGCTTCAGTCACCCAAGAGCCAAATTTGACTGAATTCACCTTATTTCCCAGTTCACACAAAACATCTCTCCCAAAAGCACTTTTCCAAAAGACAACTGGACTTTCTTGTTTTTTTCCCTTGAAAACATTTCACTTCTCATCCAAGAAGCTTCTTCAGTTCATTTCTCACCCAAGCTTCTTGGATAAGAATAGAATAGAATAGAATTCTTTTTATTGGCCAAGTGTGATTGTACACACAAGGAATTTGTCTTGGTGCAAATGCTCTCAGTGTACATAAAACAAAAGATACATTCGTCAAGAGTCAAAAATCATCAGGTACAACACTTAATAATAGTGAGAGGGTACAATAAGCCATCAAATCATACTAGGAAACAGTCCATATAAATCGTAAGGATGCAAGTGAAGGATGCAAGTCATACAGTCACAGGTGGGAGGGGATGGGTGATAAGGAGTGATGAGAAGATTAATAGTGATAGTAGTGCAGACTTTGTAAATAGTTGGACAGTGTGGAGGGAATTATTTATTTAGCAGAGGGATGGCGTTTGGGGAAAAACTGTCCTGTGTCTAGTTGTTCTGGTGTGCAGGGCTCTATAGCGTTGTTTTGAGGGAAGGGGTTGAAACAGTTTATGTCCGGGATATGAGGGGTCTGTAGATATTTTCACAGCCCTCTTTTTGACTCAGGGTGCAGCATACAGGTCCTCCATGGAAGGCAGGTTGGTAGCCATTATTTTTTCTACAGTCCTAATTATCCTCTGGAGTCTGTGTCTCTCCTGTTGGGTTGCAGAACTGAACCAGACAGTTACAGAGGTGCAGATGACTGACTCAATGAGAAGTGAAACATTTTCAAGGGAAAAAACAAGAAAGTCCAGTGGGACAGCCATGATTCAGATGATTAAAACAGACATTCCCACAACATGCTACACCAGAAGCAAACTAACTGCACCAGCAGAGCCACTAAGAACATTAACTCAGCCTCAAACTCTCAGGTTTGGTGTTCTGTGCAAGGCCACTGCTGGGAGGGATCTAAAGAGGTCATCCAAACTCACTTCAAGCAGGGGGTGCTCCTTCCTCAACTCCTGGGCCCCGCAGGGAGCTGGCGCAGCCCCACGTGCCACAAGGCAGAGCTGCCCCAGTCCCTGCTTTCTGGCTCCCCCTCCCCAGACCCATATGCACCTGCCTGGAAGCCATGCTGTTGGGCGATATGCCTGCCGTCCCAGGCAAGGCCGTGTCCTGCGAGGTGTTGTCGGCTGGCGGGGGCGGCTGGTACAACCTGTCCAGGATGCCTCTGTGAACCTCCTCTGCCTGCGTGGACAGGACTGGAGTGGGTCTTCTGTGGCCGCAGCCGCAGGCGGCCAAGCTCCCCCCTCCAAGCCAGCCCCAGCCCGGCTGACGGGCGCTCACCTGGTCCAGCTGCTGGGTGAGCACAAACCTCTCCAGGCCCAGGATGGTGGAGAGGTGCTTGTGGTCCTTGGTGAGGGCCCTCAGCCACCGGGTCAAGCCGTCCACCGTAGCCTGGCACAGCACCCACAGGAATCGCAGGGCGTTCAGTCCCCGCTGCAGAACGTTGCTCTTGCCTGGGAAAAGACCCGTCTGAGTCACTCGCAGAACCTCCGGGCAGAACAACAGAGTTGGAAGAAGGGACCCTGGACGTCTTCTAGTCCAACCCGCTCCTACTCAGGCAGGGAACCCTGCACCAGTCCAGACAAATGACTGCCACGCTTCTTCTTCAAAACCTCCAAGGACGGAGCAGCCACAATTTCTGGAAGCAAGTGGTGACACTGGTTCATGGTTCCCTGTGTTCCTCCTGCATATGGAGGGTCCAGCTTTTACAAGGGAGTCGATTCCACTGGCCCATCTCCATCTGAAAGTTGGAATCCCTTTGCAAACGTGTACACATAATCCTTGACTTATGGCCAGTTACTTAGTGACAGATGCCTCCCCCCCTTCCAAAGGTAGTTACGACGGTTTCAGAGTTATGATGCCCCCCTCCAGGGTCACATGACCACATTTTGGGTGCTTGGCAATCACTCCACATCTACAAACAAGTGTGGTATCCCCATGGTCATGTGGCAATAAGTTATGGCATTGCTGCTGAAAATGGATGTTTTCAGGAAAAATGCTCCAAAGTGAAAGGTTTGTTCAATGACCATGGCGTTCACTTAATGACCTAGTGCAAAAAAGGTTGTAAAATTGGAGCTGTGCAACCCTGGGAGTTGAAGTCCCCACATCTTAAAATAGCTGTCATACTCCTGTCGGAGTCTGAATCCAAGGAGGAAGCTGGACAGCTGACAGGGAGTGGGAGGGTTGCTCCATTGGCTGTGGAGGAAACTGGGGAAGGGCAAAGTCCAGCTGGGCAGAGCAGGAGAGAAGTAGAACAAGGGAGGGGGAGTTCAAAGGAAGACCCAGGCTCATCCCCTCTTCATCTTAGGACACACAGGGAGAAACGGAGAAGAGAGCAACGTGGGTTGTGTGGCTTACGGGGGAGGAAAGGGCCCTGATTCCCTTCATTAGCCACACCTGGGAATGAGAGTTTAAAAGAGATGCAGGCTGAATGCCCCAGCTGCTGGGAACAAATGTGAGTTTATCTTGTGTTGATTTTGCTTCTCTGTGTTCCTGGAATCCTCCCAACTGTGCTGAGTTATTGCCGTGCCTTCACTGCTGGAATTCCTTCTCCTGCCCTGATGGATTAATTACCTCATTTTGCCTTGATTGGACTTATAGTTACAGTTTTTGTTGACAATGTTTTGGACTTGATTCTCTGCACCCAAAGGCTGTTTCTGGGAGAGTTTTTCTCCAGCCAGAAGGTAACCAGGACACTGGGGGCAAAGTTGGAGCTAATAAAGGGACTCTTACTGATTATCTGACTGGGTTGCCTTTGTGCCACGCCCCTTTGGGTCATCACAATAGCTGAGGTTGAGAAACCTTCTCCTAAGGGATTGGAATCTGAAGATGGGGCCAAAGGGAACCTGTGCAGGCATCCCCTTCCATTGTGAGCCTTGCCTTCCAGCTACCTGGAGTTTCCTCCTCTTCCTCTTCCTCCTCCTCCTGGCTGCGTCTCTCATCTGGCAATTCACCTGGGGGAGTCTCCTCTTTGGTCTCCTCCCCTGCAAGAGGGACAGCTGGTGAAGCCAACGGATCATGTTCAGCTGGACACACCCTGGCCACCTGTCATGTCCTGGAAGTTTGCAGGGAAAACCAGCCGGGTTTTGGAGGAAAAGGGCCTCACCTGAGGAAGAGGTGCCTTCAGCTGGATCTGTCTCCTGTTCCTCTTTCTCCCGGCGCCGCTGCTTACGAAGCACCGTTCTCGTGCTGGTGACCCAGGCCTGGTAGGCCAGCTGGACCCGGAAGACAAAAAGAGAGACCGAGGCTGCCTCATTCCACTGCTGGAAAACAGCCCGGAAGCAGGAGAGGAGAGCCCACCGCCAGGAGGTCCATCTCAGGACACCCCAAGGTGGGCAGGCAACCCTGAGGTTCCAAATGTTTCTCCACCATTCTTTGTGGTCTGAGGGCAGTTGGACTGAGTGGCTGCCTGCCTCAAGGAGTCTCAGGACCTTTGCCAAAGGGCAACCCAAGCAGGTGGCAGGAGGAGACACAGCCACCTTGAGCATGTGCAAAGGGTATTTCTGATTCATAGATGGCCTATCAGTGCTTGGGGATCAGGAAAAGGGTCTTTAAAAAAGGCAGATGTGTTTATTTACCCGGGAACTGTGAGCCCAACTACAAAAGAATTAGGAAGGTTTGGTACTTTGCATTTGTTTTATAATCATTTATATTTCCTATAAATTCATCCCAGGCAGTCAGCTGTACAAGGCCTTGTGGAGGGAAACCTCCTACTCCCCCCTTCCTCACCTGGAAGGCGCTTTGTTTTGGGGGCTTTGGATCCTCCACAGGTGATTCTTCGTCCTCTTCGCTGTCCGTCTCAAACAAGAAGTAATCCCCCGAGTGCAGCACTAGGAGCCCCAGAGCAAAGGTCAGTCAGGGCCCTCTTCCTCCTTCTCCCCCCACCCTTCTGAATAGCCCCACGTGGCTTGGGGAAGGCCACGGCTCCCCCGAGAAGAGAGACATGCAGAAAAGTGACCGAAAGACAAGAGCGCCTCTAGGCATGTACAGAGAAGGGCCACCCTGCAGGTCAAGGACAGGAAAAGAGGACAGTGAAGACTGCAAGAGTCCAGTTCAGAGGAGCTGAGCCTCAAGACCAGGGCTCTTCAAACTTGGCCGCTTTAAGACTTGTGGACTTCAACTCCCACAATTCCCCCCCCAGGAATGTTAGCTCAGGAATTCTGGGGGTTGAAGTCCACAAGTCTTAAAGCGGCCAAGTGTGGAGACCCTTGCTCAAGGCCCATGAGGACTGTCTGCTTTCAGCAAGGGGCTCTTCTCAGCTCTGGGTCTAACTCCAGGCCGAGGCCACAGCGTAGGTGACCAGCCAGAATATCTGAGCAAGCAAAAGGCTGGTTTGGCTTTGGCTCTTCCTCAACTTTCCTCATGGTGGAGAGTCAAAACAGACCCCAACCAACTCCAGAGACGGTTCCCCCACTGGTCACCTGACGCCATTCTCGTTTAAGCTCTCTTGCTGCGGTTGTGAATTCTGGGTTTGATGCTTTGGGCCGTTTCTTGGCTCCTCGGACATTGAGCTTCTGGTTGGGAAATGGCCTCCACTTGCTTTGTCAATAAGGCAAGACTCTGCATGCGCTCTAAAGTGGTGTTTGTCAACCTCGGCAGCTTGAAGGCGGGAGGACGTCAACCCCCAGAATCCCCAAGACAGCATGGAGTTAAAGTCCATCTACCTTCAAGCTGACATGGTTGAGAAATGCTGCCCTAAACACATGGGTACACACCCACCCTGGGGCTTGCAAAGGGACCCTCCCAGCCCCCCACCCCGAAAAGTGAGCCCTGAGGGATGTTCCTGGGATCAGGGGCAATCCACGGAAGGCCCCACTCCTGTGGCTGGGCCTCCAAGGGAATTCGAGGGAGCAGGAGGGGCGTCTCTTCCCAAAGGGAGTCTGCTCCCACGGCCCCGTTCTGTTTGTGTGAACACATTACCCCTGTAATGTCCCTGCCTCCCCCGGCAGGCTCTGTCCACCCGAGAAGGAAGGGCTACTTCCTCTGGGGAGAGTAGAGCAGGCGATGTGGGGCTGCCCTCCACAGAATGTGGTTTTCCTTAGAGGAGAGAAAAGAAAAGCAGAGAAAGTCAAAATGAGAGAAATGTTTCCCAGGAAACCAAAGCATGCAGAGACAAGCAGGCAGAAGAAGCGATGGAGGATGAGACCAGCCCCCAGCTGCCCACGCAGCATCTCCGCAGGGCTTCTGGCAACCCACTCTGGCTAGGGCTGTATGGGTGCCAAGTGGGTGGTTTGGATGGCACCTAACTGGCCCTGTTTCCCTTCTTTGGTGAAGGTTCCTATGCTGTAGGGTAAGAACCAGATCTCTCCCTCTCTCTCTCTGGAAGTTCATTCTCCTAAACCAGATCTTGCTCTGCCAGGCAGAGTCCATATCACACAATAAAGCACTGTTTCTCAACCTTGCAGGCCTTAAGAGGTATGGACTTCAGTTCCCAGAATTCCCAGCTGCAGTGCAGGACAACGCTGGCTAAACACTCCAGAAAGGATGTATCCGTAGCATGCACTGCCAAAGCAAGCAAGCCTTTCACACAGGGTTCTTGGGCTCGGCTAACGTGCTTAAGGGCAGCGGGGAGGAAGAGGTGCTACCTAGGCAATGGCCAGATAAGAGGGCACTGAGCCCAGGGTGAGAAAATGTAGGGGAAGCACATTCTGACTTGAGAGATTCTGCTAGCATAGCATTACCATATGAGCAGGACTGACCTACACAGCATTGGCATCTTAGTCTGCTCTACCTAGTTGGACAGACATCCCATCTATATGCTACAAGCAAGCCACGGTTTAATCTCAGTGTGTTGACTAAGGCACAGCTGGCTAAGCCACACTCAAACCAGCCACAGAATGGCTCCAGTGTGAACCAGCCAGTCTGGACAGCTGTTTCGCTTCCAGGCAACCCACCAGATAAGTCAGGACTGAGCCTGGGATCTGCACACAGGTTGAAGCCTGAACTGGGCCTCCTTGCAAGGTCTCAGCTATGGTCCCCAACCAAGACAGGGCTTCCCCAAGGCTTTTGGTGGCCCCAAAACAAGCAACCAGGGTTCCAATGCCTGATGAGGCCTGCAGTTGCAGTGGTTTCTGGAAGGACCCAGACAGCAAGAGACTCAGCTTGGCAGCCCATGCAACAGATGCCCCTGGATGAGAGACAGGCCCATCCAGAGAGAGGCATGCAGAATGGAGGAGGAGATGGACTGAGAGCCCAGATGACACCATGGTTAGCAATGGCAATGGCCTCTACCGGCAGAGCCGCAGGATGAACCAGGGTTAGTATGTCCGCCAGCCCTGAGGCTGGGCTGTACCTGTGGCATGATCCAACCACGGGCGCCACCAGCGCTTCCTTTGCTGGCCAGGGTCCTTCTTGGCACCTGAGGCTGTGGAACAGGGTACAAAGGCAGATGAGGGACCCAGGAAGGGCCGTAGGGGCTGACCGTGGACAAGGCCAGCCGAGCAGCTGCTCCTCTCCTAACGCACACGGAAGTCTTCTGCAAGCCCAGGCCCAAACCGTCTCCATCCCAGGCCTCCTCAACCTCTCGGGGGCAAAAGCCATGCCTGCTTCATGCACCTGAGAGCGGGCGAGAGAAGGGAGCACCCACCACTCTTCATGGAGACCAAGCAGGGAGGAGTCAGCGGCTATGTGGGGGTTGCAGGCAGGGGGAGCCCAAATCCCAGCAGGGAGGCGGGTGGGACTTGCAAGGATAAAGGACGACCCACATCCTCGCCCCAGCCTTCCAAATGGCATCTAAAGTCACACTTCCCGGCGTCTCCCGTGGGGAGAAATGGCTCCTTTTGTAAGATCCACTGCTCCACGCGGCATGGAAGTGACGTGGGTGTCCCCCAGTGAAACCATACGGTGGAACAGGCGATTGCAGGAGATCTGCCGCCTTTGGGCATGGCCCAGCCATGGACTTCCTAGAGGGTTTCCAGAAACGTTCCCCCGCCCGGCCCTGAAAGTCCCTTCACACCTGGCGTGTCTGCCTCCGTGGCCTCTTCCGAGTCCCTGGCCAGCTGTCCCTGGTGGTACTTCTCCTGCTTGGCTCGGATCCGTTGCATCCTGTGGGCAGAGGGCAGGCGCTGGGCAGTGGCACAGAGGCTTCATGCCAACATCCACGCTGGATCCCCTTTTGCCTGCACCTCAAGTCACTTCTCTGGGCCCCAGGAGCCAAAGTCGGTGGCTCAGACCTGCAAGGCCTTTCCTGCCCGGTGCTCATGCGTCTCCCTGCCCGCTCCTGCCAAGGCTAGACTGGCAGCCTCCTCCTGGCATCTTCTCAGCCCCGCCTGAAGGACCCCGCTTGGTGTCCTGGGGCCTCCCCCCACCAGGGCAGAAGCTTCACCCCTGAGCAACCTCAGCGGCGTTGAGCCCTCCACAGCCCAGATTCCCATCTGCAGATCCTTCAGAGATCCTTGATTCCCGCTGGCAGATTCCTTCCAAGGTCTCTCTCGGGAGACCCAGGCCAGCTGCTGAAGCCAGAGATCGCTGAGGCTGGCCTCCCTCTCGAGTCCCAGACCCACCAAAACGAGACCCATGGCTTGCTCCAGGGAAGGGGGTCTCCCCCCACCCCCACTGGCCTGAAAGCCAGGATCAACTGTTGTATGCCCCCCGCCTCTTCCTCTCCTTCCCCTCCCGCGACACTCACTGCCGCTTCAGTTGGACCAAGGACTTCTTTTCAGCCTGGTGATGAGCCATCATTTGCTTGATCATCCTGGCTTTGAAGAGGGCGAAGCCCCTGCGGAGACACAAACCAGGATCCATGAGCCACCAGAGACCCGTGTCCACTCCAATCTGGGTGCAGGGTTACAATATAGGTAGTTCTCCACTTGCGGCTTCATCGAGCCTGCGATTACGGTTGTCAGTCATGAAGTGGGTCAGATAACAAATAACAGATAATCAGAGTTGGAAGGGACCTCGAAGGTCATCTAGTCCAACCCCCCACCCAAATGGGAGACCCTACACCATTTCTGATAGTGGGCAGTCTAATTTCTTGAAAGCTTCCAATGATGGTGCTCCCCCAACCTCTGAAGGCAACTTCTGTTCCATCGATTGATTCTTTTCCCTGTCAGAAAGTTTCTCCTTATTTCCAGGTTGAATCTCTCCTTGTTCAGTTTCCGTCCATTTTTCCTTGTCTGGCCTTCGGGTGCCTTGGAGAATAGGTTGACCCCCTTCCTCCTCCTTTCTGGGGCAGCCCCTCCAATATTGGAAGATGCTCTCCTGTCTCCCCTGGTCCTTCTCTTCCCTAGACTAGCCAGGCCCAGTTCCTGCAACCGTTCTTCATGTGGCTTAGTCTCCAGTCCCCTCATCCTCCTGGTTGCTCAACAGGTGACCCCTCCCAATTTTACAATCTTTTTTGTGGCAGTCATTAAGTGAACACTGTGGCTAATAAGCAAACCCATGGCTTGGTTTTTTTTGCTGGGAAGTGAACTTGATCCCCTGCCTCCTGAGCAAAGCTCAGCCCTGACTTCCCCGGCAGCCCCTCCCCACTCACCTGGAGGCCTGCAGGGCCGAGGCCTTGAGGTCAGCCCAGACATGCAGGAAGTAGCAGCTGAGGAAGACCCTGCGCTGGAGGAGCAGGAAGATGAAGCAGATGCTGTCCCAGATGATGCCGGCTTCCTCTACTGGCAGCACACAGTCCTGGTTCTTGGCCGCATCCTTGGCTGCCAAAGAAGGAGAGAGGAAGGGGCTCAGATGGGGAGCAGAGCAGGAGCCCCCACCAAGCCCCTCCCCATGTGCCTCTCCATCAGCGGGGACCCTGGGCTCTCCCACATCCCCAGCCCCCAGAGGAGAGGACCATGTTCCACTCAAATGGAGGCCTCTGTCCATGGGTCACAAGTGCCACCAGGGGCCAAATGCATCTTTCCTTTCAAATCTGGGTGGTTGGGGTTTTGTGTGTGTGTGTGTGTGTGTGTGTGTGTGTGTGATTGAGGACACACGTCCGCTCAAACGGACTGGAAGTAAGCAATGAAAGGTCAGGTTTCAGGTGTTGTTTATGCAACACATTAAATGATAACCTTGCGTAAACATGCCAGAAAAAGCTATCGATAGAATATGGAGCCAAAGTAAACCAAATCATGTTTGGGCAAATCTGGTTGGTTGAATCTCATCCAACATGCCCGAAGCGAGGTGTGTCTTGGCCTTTCTCCAACGTCTTTTCCCTACAGGCAATTTCTGGAGTCCCCCCAACCGTCCCTGGGTCAAAGCAACCGTCACACAGACAGGACTTCTGCCACTTCAGTGATGGTTGGGTGTTACTGTGAAGACGCTGCGAGTCATCCGTGGAGAAACAACAGAGCTACGGATCCCTTCTTCCCCTGCTGTTTTTCCATACTCCACACTCCAGGTCCAGCACCAGAACTGGGGAAGGGGAGCCCTTGTGTTCCCCCCCCCTCCCCAGTGCTTGGATGTCCAGAGAAGATACTCACGGTCATAGTAGCCCTTGACGGTGCAGGCCAGGCTGAAGAGCTGAATGACCCAACAGAAGTTGTCCTGCATTTGCTGGACGAAGACGCAGGAGAGGAGCTGGCGGAAACAGACAGGGAGTCACTCCCCACCCAAAAGGGGCTGCCTGCATTCAGACCAAAGACCCACATTTTATACACACACAAGAATCCCCCGTTTGGAAAGGAATGACCTGGACTTGACATCCTTCAGCCTGAGAGATGGAAGGGAATGCCGGGGGCTTAAGCCTTACCGAGAGCATATTCTTGGCAATGATCACCATCACGTTGTAGAGAATCAGGCAGTCCCAGAGGATCAGCCGAGCACGCAGGGACCAGCGCAACATGGTGGTGCCAAAGAGCAGCAGGTAGAAGCAGGCCATCAGGTAGCCCAGGCCAAAGATGCTGATGCGGTTGGCCCCAGCAACAAAGACAATGACCAAGACAAACCAGAAGAGGTAGCGGAACACACACACCTTGGCCATGTCTAGGTAGGACCTGGCAAGTGGGGGGAAAGGGAAGGAAAAGATTGAGAAGACAAAAAGAGCCTGGCGGAATCGAATGAGGAATCCAGCAAAAGTCATTGATCTTTGATGGATCTCAGTTGATTTAATCCCAGTTTTGAGGGATCGAAATGCGGTGCTGGTTCAAACACCCTTTGTTCTCCTTAGGATAAATCATCCTAATTAGCATGAAGTCAGCCAGGAAAAGCCACCTGGGGGCAAAGCATGGCTAATACTCGCCCGGGGAGGGGGCTGTTCTGCTCTCACCTGCAGTTGACAAAATTGGGCACGGGGTTTGGCTGCCCCTGCAGGGGCTCCAGCTGCTCCCTGTTGTCCCCAGCCAATTGCACCCATTCTTCCGTTTGCTCGTTGACAAAAACTTTCCACTGCTGAGATGCGCAGAGGAGCAAGAGGAAGTCACCTGCGGGAAGCGGGGACTTTGTTTGAATGCCCATCACACCGAAAGACACGGGAAGGCAGGCGTGCTTGTGGGTAGCCGAAACGCCTCCCCTTCTGGAGAGGGGGAAGAGCCCACTAGCGAGTCACCTCCCATCTGAAGAGGTGCGGCCCACCAGGCAGCTTGGCCCTGTGTGTGTGTCTGTGTGTGACAATCACAGACTATATTTAAGAATTGAACTACGTCCTTAAGGGGAACTGTCCCAGACGCCAAGCTGTACTCCGAGGGCCAAGAGTCCCAAGGGCTTCAACCCTCCTCTGGGGAGCTCTCCCTGGTGCTGAATTTGGCTCATTCCTGAATCCAGGCTGAGGCTCAATGGCTGACAGAGGAAGGTTTTCATGACCCCAATCAAGAGGCAAAATATGGCACCCTTTCCAGATTTACTTCCAAACTGGGACAGTCCGTGTCTTGTCTTGCCATGAATGATGACATAGTGTAAGCACAGCCATAAGGGCAGGGGCATTGGGTTTGAGCTTTTATTCCTATAAGCCCACTGTGAATGAATTGGATGGGCATATAAATTCATTTAGTAAATTAAAAAACACACACACACACACACAATTCTCTTCCACCAGGTTTTCTAACCCAGCAGGGCTGTTTCCAGGTACTCACTCATGAGATTGATTGAATTGGGTTTCGTGAAGAAGTCGGGCAAGTACATCCATTTGATGAGAACGGAGGTAATGGGAAGCGTGGGGCTCCACCTCCAGGGGTAATCTAGACAGGTAAGAAGCAAAGACATGGCATCTTGGGAGAAGCACCGGGATCCGGAGCCCAGCAGCCTCCCTGTCACATTTCAGGATCTCCCTTCTCCAAAGCTTTCCCTGTTTAGAAAGAAGGCGGTGGGAACGGACAAGCACTGTGCTGACGGTGTGTCTTTGGCCAGCAGCAGCAAGTGATCCCCTCTAGGAAGCCTAATTGGTCACCCTCACTGCACCTTGGCACAGGAGAGTCGATAGTTTAACCAAGAGCAGCTCCCTCTGTGTGTCCTGGATCTCTCACTTCCTGCATTTTGTGATGACCTTCTGGTCAAGGAGGAGAAAACTCTTCCTGTGTGGGCATCTCCCCATTACGCAGAATTTGGTAAGTTTCTAGTATCTCCAAGTCAGCTCTTTCCTCACCTAAAATTCCCCAGATATTGCACGCCTTTCTTAGTAGGGAACTGCCCACTGAACGTTTGGGATGACGTTTTTCTGGTTAAACGATGCCCTTGTGCTGCGAGGATCAGAATGGCCCTTGGCTGCTTTCCTTGGCTTTCTGTGCGTTTTACAGAAGCGACTTGCCATGACCTCCATCAATGGGGACGGCGGAGGAGCAGAAAGGAGGCCAAGCACTAGTTCTACTTGGAAAGCAAGACTGCAGCAACACTTGGCTGGCCCCAACACTTGGAGTCTCACCAATGCAGAGAGCTGGAGGAATCCCAACACAGAGAAGGTACTGGAAGATGACGAAGAGAGCCAGGAAGAGACAGTACTTGGGCCAGAGCTTAGCAATGGCCTGACGTCGCCTCCGGGTCAGGATGACAACCAACCAGCATCCATGGAAGATCACCATGAAGTTCATGCGCTGGCCTATCACGTTCACTGTCACTAGAAAGCAAATCTGAGGAAAGAGAAGGGAAAGGAGTCAAGGAAGAGGATGCATTGGAAAAGTCTGGTGGCATCTTGGGAGATGAACGAGAAACTCTGCCCTGACATCAAGGATTGTTCCATGACTTAAGAAGCTTTGGCCAAGTACCATACCTCTTTCTTTTATTCATGACTGCAAAAGCTCCACCCCTTTTTCACATCCCTTCATATTTTTGCTCCCGACACTCCTACTGTCTTATCATACTGGCCATGCTTTCACTTCTTCGTTGTGCACAACCTAGGTAGCCTCTTCTCTTCAGCCCAGCCAGCAGAGTCCAGCTCACCTCAAGGCCAAACTTGTAGAAGAAGTAGTTGATGAAGTACTTGACGCAGTTCAGCAAGCCTTGATCTAGGTTCTGACGTGTTGCATCTTCAAAGACGGTCTGGGTGAGTGGAGGCAGCAGCTGGTATTTCTTGCGATAGTATTCCTGGCATCGATACACCACCGCTTCAAAAACCAACAGGACCAGAATCTGCAGGTGGTTCTGAAGAGGGAGAAGGAGAAGATGAGCCAAGAACATGAAACAGAGACCACCTTGCCTTAATATCAAAGAGACATGATGGGCTACAACTCCCTTCAGGGCTGGAGGGACCCGCTAAGAGAGAAGAGCTGCTACACACCTGGATGTAACCCAGGTTGGGATATTCCTTGCGAATACCAAACCAATTTGCTGGGTCTACAGGGCCTTGGTAGAGGGTAGAATTGCCGATCTCCTCTGGCTGGAGGTTGGTCTCATTGAGCAGAGGCTAGAGGGAAAGAAAGGAATGATGCTATCATGCAACACTTCAGAAGATGCTATGCCATCAACAGAATTCACAGGCCTTCCCGGGAGGTTAGGATGGAGTATAAACAAGAGTTTATACTCTTATATCAGCCAGCATTTCTCTGCTGACCACTATTTTCTCCCCTTCCCCATGTAGTTCTGGAACTGTTTCCCACGCATACATCCTGAGCTTTGAAGGCGCTTCCCTCTCCTCCCATTTCTGGGTTGAAGGTGGGGGACGGACGGATGCATTTACCAAGCTGCAGTTCTTGTCGTAATCTTGTGGGTTGACAATCTTCAACTGGTACAGCATCTTACAGACGATGAGGATGCAGGCCCAGATGGTGGAGAGGCAGGAGGCCATGTGGGAGAAGCGGCTGTAGGGCACTGCAAAGGCCCACAGCACCACCAGCAGCAGGTTCATCACCGACACCTGGGGAGCGGAGAGGACACGAGGATGCACAACAGTTGGAGCTTTGGGGGGTGCAGGGGAGGCTGGCAGACAGTGTTATGAGGAGTTGACCAGCCTTCCCTTAATTTTAAAAAACAGAGCCTCTCATGGGACAGAAAAGGGCCAGGAAGGTCATCCAGGTGCTGAAGGTAAGACTCCAGCAGCTTCCAAGGTGATTTGGGGCCCTGCATGGCCCACACCTTTGCCTACATCCTGTTACCACCTCTGAGGGCCAAAGCAGATCCTTTGCTTTTCCTTGCTACTCCCCTCTCAATGACCAAAGCATGCTTTGTATGGTGAGAGCTTGGAGATTCCCTGAGGCACCAAATACTGCAGGAACCGTTTTGCACGCTGCCTCTCCTCTCTCTTACAGACCCCGGTGGCTTCCTGAGCTGGCATTGCAAAGGCTGAGTGCCTTGATACCCAGGTGGCTCCATGCCTCAATCAAGCCCCGCCCTCGGCCGCTCCCCTCCTGGGCCCAGGACTCACCTCCTGCAAAGCAACCCACATGATGTACAGAGCCACCAACTTCAGAATGTGCAGCTCCAGCAGGCGCAGGACAAAGACCCGGATGCGGCCAAGGATGTCTGAGAAGCTCTTCCCCAACACCGAGAGACGCTGCAGCACCAGGCCCCACTTGCTGGGTACACCCTCTGCGGGAGAGGGAGGAGGAGGAGGAGGAGGCAGAGTTGGATAATATTCATCAAGTCTGATTCTTTAGAACAGGTCTGATTCTTCCAGAATCCTGGGAGTTGAAGTCCACCAGTCTTAAAGGGGCCAAGGTTGGAGGCCCCTGCTTTAGAAGGCTTTGCCTTCTCCAAGGACTCCAATGAAAGATCAAGCCTCCGTTCGAAGGGGAATCCATTTAGGTTCAACCAGCATAGTTCCCTTCCTGGAGGGTGTAGCATCTCTGTAGAAGGAACATTCTCCAGGAAGACAATCGGTTGAACCTAAACTGATTTTTCTTCGAATGGAGAGTTCTTTCATTTCAAGCAGGCTTGATCTTTCTCAATTCTCTTTCTTCTTCTTCTTCCCCTTACCTTCAGAAGAGGCATCAACGTCATCAGTTGGCTCAGGGTCTTTTCCTATGCCACCTTCAGCCTGGAGCAGCTCCTGCCTCCCACTAATCTCTCCCTTCCTAAAATCAAGAAGGATGTCAACAGAGTTGCAAGACTCCCCGGGATTGGAAAGACAAGATTTGGGCAGCGGCCAAGATTGACTTCCTTCCTTCTCTTCCGACCAGCACGTTCATTAAAAGCTGGCTCGGGAAGCCAGGGCCTGCCCACCTGAAAGCAACGGACATACCGTGGTGAGATGATGCGCTCCAGATCAGTGATGCGCATGAACGGCTGGTGAAAGTAGTGGAGCTGAAGGATACAGGCCAGCAGGAAGAAGCCTGGGATGAAGATACTGGAGAAGAGCTCCGAGACACTGAACTGCTCCAAGCCAAGGTCACCCAGTCTGGATAAGGAGGGAGGGAGGATCTTCTGAGTCCTTAGGTCAAACTGCACTGATGTTGACCAGGCAGGATCTGATCTATGTGCAACTGTCTACTGAACTGACCAATCAATTTGGAAGTATTCAATTCATTCAAATCGCTTAAGCTGAATTGAGCACCTCAATAGTCTACCTGGGAAGAGGAGACCATTTTGATCTCCCTGAAATCAACCAAGAATCTATCTCAATCTATCCTCTGACTTAGAAGATTCCAGACCAGGTAAGGATCCAGAGATCCATAGGACTTGGGGCTGCAAAGCTGTGACTCTACTCACTGTTCGTCGGTCAAATGGGTGAAATTCCTCCAGTACATGGGGAAGTCCTCAAACTGGAAGGTGTAAACAGCTATAAGGACCAGCATGGTGTAAGCCACCACAAACCACCAGAAGGCCTTCAAGAGTTTCCGCCAGAGATCGTAGTAAACCTGCAGAAGAAGTTGGGGGCAGAAGAGAGTAAAGAGAAGCATCTAGTCATTTTCACACGGTGACATAGTTCACCCACTCCAACTTGTTGTACTTGTTCAGGAGACCCAAGAAGTATTTTAGAAAGGGTACGAAGATCGCTACCCCATCTGATCACCACCCCATCACATTGCAATACTTTTGTTTCAGAGTGAAGATAGAAGGGCTTGGGGAAAATTCTTCTCTTCCCCAATTCCCAGAGGGTTTAATATTAGGGATCCAGATGGACCAATCTGGCTTGAAAGCCACAATGACTGGGAACGCTTGGAGCAAATCTGCAGGTCATCAGGATGATGCAAAAAGTAGATTGAAAGGTCAACTAATCACCTGGAAGAGGGTGAGGGACAAGAGGAAGAGGAACATGTAGACAATTTTGTAGACCACCAGCCGTCCAGCAAAGCTGACCACAATGAACATGCCTGCACAGACTAAGATCCAGAATTTGGCGTAGAAGCCCTTCACATAGTTGCCCAGGACTTTCAGGACATCGTGCTTGGGGTCTGGCTCTGTAAAGAAGAGGGGAACAGAAAAGTGGGGCTCAGAATGAACTGTAGCCCAAGCAGAACTCCACCCTCTTTCAAGCTAAAAGTGCTGTAGCCCAGATGACCCATCACGCCCAACTGGGAAGTGATGGACTGAATTTAGGCTTAGTGAATTTTGGGAACCAGCCCACTGCAGCTTATTCCACAAATGTTGGTTTGTACTCCTCCTGAAGTTAGGTTGGCATAGTCATGAAGACCAATCCTACCCTCCAGGGCAAATTAAGACAAGATTGGAAAATGATCTGGACAGAATTCCTTGCAAGTCCAAAGATTGGCTTGCCGAGAGGCTACCAATAAAACTCCCACAAATGCAAAACTGCAGCTGGATACCCATTTAGCAGGTTAAAATGGAGGGGGAGGGGGGCTTTAAGTCCCATTAAGGTCAGATTTTTAAAAGTTAAAATATGCTCTACTGGATCCACTTCTCACCTCATGTTTTCAGAACCTCGGTACTCACCTGCCTCGATAACCGTCACTTCCATCAGAGGGGCAGGAAGAGGTTTCTTTTTCAGCAACTTCTCCTTCACAAATTGTCGCACCAGAAGCCAAAAGGTCAAGGTGTAAAGGAGCTGTGGGGAAGGAGGAGTGGAGAAAGACAGGTTGCAGCATTTCGGTTGAGACCTGGACCAAACGAAGTGGGCCTAGTCTCAGGAGGCAGGAAGGTCTGCGAGCTAAAACTGTGAGTGACATTTCCCCTCCAACGGGGCTTCTCAAAGCGCAGCCCAAGGACTCCTGGGAAATGCCTCCCCCAAGTCCCTCTTAAGGGTCCGTAAAACCAAAATTATTTGCCAGCCTGGACTGACAAATAATACAATATTAAAATTTATCCACTCATCACCTTTTCATACTTTTTTTCCTTTCTTTTTAATTGTACTGCCTGTATTCTCTGTAAAAAAATTCTTCAAGAAAAAATAATTAAAAAAAGGAAAAGTCCTTCATTCTTATATTTTTGTCATGAAACTGGGTGTCATTTTCAGTCATGCACTCCAGCAATTTTCGGGCTGGGGAATTCTGAGCATTGAAGTCCCTGCATCTTAAAGCCCGCTGGCTGGGGAATCCTAGCAGTTGAAGAATGTCAACAGCTTAAAGTTTGCTGAGGTTGAGAAACACCAGTAAACATCCCAACTTTGTGCCAAGGCGGCACGAGCCCCCAGGCAGTGGACAGACCTACTTTGGAGCCCCACCTTCTGGCAAAGCATCGGCTGAGAAAGACGGCAGTAAAAGAAGAACCGAAACCAATGCTGACATCCACATAGGTCGAGCCGGGCTCAGAGGTTGGCCCTACCTTAGCCCCCAAGTCCAGGCAGGGGTAAGGAGGCCGCACCAGCCCCAGCTGGTCCAGGGGCATGAAGCCGACCTTGGTGGGCAGCTCGGGCTCCAGGTCCATGCCCCACACATACTGCAGGCTGCAGAGGGCAACGCCATAGAGAAGGATGAAGGGTGAGCAGAGCATGGCGAAGTGGTGCCGGTTGCGCACGATCCAGATGAGGCACGCCCAGAGCAGCAGCACGAAGGTCAGCCAGCTGTGGTAGGTGATGCTCCACACCTGGAAAGAAGCCCAGAGTGAGCAGGCTCTTTTTATATGTGTGCAACTTTACGGATTATCAAAAACAAGAGGATTTGAAAAAAAAAGAAAAGGAAGAAAAATGATCAAAAAAAAGAGAGACGCTTACAGTACAAAAAGCAAAGAAACACAGAAAATAATGATAGGTTTCTACAGATGTACATTATTCCGGCAATCCTGTCCAATTCTAAAGGCTCGGACCAATCAATCAGAACAGAGCTGGAAGGGACCAAGTCCAACTCCCTGATCAAGGAGGAGGCCCTATGCGCCTTCAGAGGGTACTTGGGGTCTCCTGCTCCTCAATGCATCCAGGAAAGTCTGCTGCTTCCCCCCTCCTCTGCCCCCCCTCCCCGGGAACTCCCCCCTCGCTCACCATCATGGCGATGAGGGCGCAAACGTAGCTCTGCTTCAGGACGACATGGCCCAAGGAATGAAGCAACTGCATCTTCTCCCGGGGATGCTTCCGTTTCCGGAGGGCTGCAGAGGAGGGGCTCTTTTAGAACAGGGCCCAGACCCCCCCCCCCAAGCCTCCCAAATTAAGGGCAGGGAGGGAGGGAGAGCAACTGCAGGGGGGTCTTTTGCTTCACCTGAGTGATGGGTTTCCTCCATTCCATGCGTGGCGAGGTCCTCTATCCCGGAAGCCTCAGAGTCCTGGACCAGCATCGGCTGTAAATGTTGGACAATGATCAGGACTCAGGACTATTTAGAAAGCCTGCACTACTATCACTATTAATCTTCTCATCCCTCCTGATCACCCATCATCCCCTCCCACCTGTGACTGCATGACGGTAACTTTGCCACTTGTATCCTTATGATTTCTATGGACTGTTTCCTGGTAGGATTTGATTGCTTATTGTACCCTGTGACTATTATTGTACCTGATGATTCTTGACTCTTGACAAATGTCTCTTTTCTTTTATGTACACTGAGAGCATTTGCACCAAAGACAAATTCCTTGTGTGTTTAATCACACTTGGCCTATAAAGAATTCTAATTCTAATTTCTATTCTGTCCTGTCCTGTCCTGTCCTGTCCTATCCTATCCTATCCTATCCTACCCCATTCCATTATTTTTTATTCCATTCCATTCCAGGAAAACCCCAAAGCAGCCCAAACTCGGTTGCATTCCAACAGACGGTTCTGAGCCCAGAAGGACCAGGAGGCACATCTGGGAGGTGCGGCCTTCCAGCCCTCTCCGCTCCCTCTTGAAGGAGGCTATGCTGTGACCGGAACCTTCCATCTGAGAGGCTGCAGTCCTCTCCCCCATGTTCTGCTGCTCCGAGGGTCCCAGCCTGCTCTGCGTGCCAGCTGCTTCCTTGCTGGTGCTGAAGGGGATCCAATCCCGCAGCCTCCCTGACCCGACTTGGCACCTGGAGCCAAGTCCTTTGCCTCACCTTGGCATCTTCAGGCAGGTGGTCTTTGTTCTTTGGCCGGTTTTCCAGCTCCAGAAGCTCTGAAGTTGAAGACTCGGAATCTCTCTGTTTTTTCCAATAGTTGAAAAGGGAAGAGTGAGAGGAGGGAGGCATTTCCAGTGTATTAATGCTCCTCGTTCCCTGACTTTCCCGAACCCAAAGTCACACAGAGACACTCTGGGCTCACCTGTTCAGAGAAGTGCAACCTTCGGAGCTTCACCAAGGTAGCCAAAACGTAACAGAGCAGCAAGAGGATGCCTGGATTGGCATAGACGGCCCAGGGGTGGCTGACGTCCAGCAGCAGCTTGTTGGTCTGGTTACAGCCAACGGGGAGGATGATGGCCTTCAACCCAAACAATCTACAGGGGAGATGGAGGAAAGCAGCATTCAGACCCTGCTTGCAGATACAATGACTGAAAGCCATCCTACTGCTTCTTTATTCCTCGAGGAGGCCCTTGACCCAACCTTTGGGGCCTTCAAGATGCAAAGGAAGTAAATGTTTGGAGCCTCATATTAGTAATCCCTATCAAACCATGCACTCTTCTGTGTTCTTCAAGACCAGTTTCGGCACACTGAACTTTCCAGCGGCCTCCATCTGGTACGCCAGAAGTCTCCAAACTTGGCAACTTGAAGACTTGTGGATTTCCAACTCCCAGAATTCTCCAGCAAGCATAGCTTTCTTGCCATCAGAGGTGGGGCCAGGATCAGGAGGGGACTTCACAACCAATGGACACCCCAACCTTCTCCAGCCTTTGGGCATGGGAGGACCTTCTACTTTATGGGGAAAGACTGAAGTTCTAGAGCAGAGGTCTCCAACCTTGGCCACTTTAAGACTCGTGGACTTCAACTCCCAGAATTCCTCCTCCATTCATGTTAGTTCAGGAATTCTGGGAGTTGAAGTTCACAAGTCTTATTGGCCAAGTTTGAAGATCCTTTCTCCAGAAGATCAAAATTTGCTCTAGAAAATCAACACCTACACCAATAAAGAGATTTCCTCCCATCACCCTGATTTTAAGAAGGATGTTTGAAGAATAACAGTGGACAGGCAGGATGAGTCTTGCCGATCTGCAGTACCACCCCACCAGCAAGGAGTCTTCCAGGAACAAAACCCTGGGAATCCACCTCCAGTCTCAGCCCCTCCCCCAAAGGCTGTATCTTTCCAGAGCAATGAAGAGGACAGCCCACTCACCGTGCCCAGAGGCCAGCAGGCGGAAGGGTTTCCTGCACGAAGGGGGTCTGGTAGCCGTACAGGCAAATGAGGTGGCTGCCAGCAAAAATAGCCACCATGATGCACAAAGCATTGAAGGCCAGCTGGCTGTTGGAGAAGTGGCAGGCCCACCAGGTCATGAGGCCCACAAACAGCAGGTAGTAGACACTGGAGAAGGCCGAGGGCAAGGTGATCCCTGGGAAGACAGAGAAGAAGAAGAAGAAGGAGAAGGAGAAGGAGAAGGAGAGGGAGAGGGAGAGGGAGAGGGAGAGGGAGAAGAAGAAGAAGAAGAAGAAGAAGAAGAAGAAGAAGAAGAAGAAGAAGAAGAAGAAGAAGAAGAAGAAGAAGAAGAAGAAGAAGAAGAAGAAGAAGAAGAAGAAGAAGAAGAAGAAGAATGACTGAGATTTAGAGGCTGCTTGGCATAATTGACCTGCGCCAAGGAAGAGAGCATGAGGACTGGGACCTTTTATTTTAAGGCGAGAAACGTTGATCCAACTGCCATGATCTTATTGGTAGTTCTCTAAGGTGACCAAGAGCTTCCAAGCTCCCCCAGGTCTGTCTTACTGGCGTAGACACTTCAGGCGGCTTCTCTCCTACAGCCCACCCAAACCTTGTGTTCTCCAGAGGAATTCGGAGCCACCAATCCAGAGTTAACCCTCCATGCCAGGTGTCTCCAACTGTGGCCACTTGAAGACTGGTGGACTTCAACTCCCAGAATTCCTCAGCCAGCAAAGCTGGGAGTTGAAGTCTACAAGTCTTAAAGTGGCCACGGTTGGAGACCCCTGCTCCATGCTAACGTCAGGAGACGTCTGGGAAACCCTGAAGAAGTCACATCAGCCCTGCCAGAAAAGTGATTCAGCTCCATGTGCCAGATGTGCCAAAAACATTGGGGCAACTGCTGGAATCCTGACACATGGCCCTCTTTGCTCCTTCAGAGTCCTCACAAACTCTTCTCACCAAGATCTGAACATCCATGAAGCCATCACCCATTTCTGTGGCCCCGGCTGAGACCTTCCCAATGGGCTGGGCAGCAACCCCATCCTTCCTAGTCAGAGACAGTTTCGCGATCACTGGCCGCCAAGTAGCGCCCCGGAAGTAGCCTCCTCTCCCTTTCTGAGAGCGGCTTTCTTGCTACAACAGAAAAGTTTCACTCTCTGTTGATTCCTTTCCCTGGGCAATTGGGCGTTTCCTGTCCTGGAGGATTTGCTTCCTGTTGGACTGGGGTGAGTCGGGCTAGCAAGGAGCTCTGCCTTTGTTGTTAGGGCTCAATTTAAAAAGTTGTAAAAGAGAAGCTTCTCTTTAACACGGCAAGAGACCTGGGTTGGGTCCTTCACTAGGGCTGGTCAACATTCTCGAACGCATTGCATTGGAGAGAACGTCTATGCCACTTGTAGCTGTTAAGAAGGAGCCCTTAAAGGTTCCAACTAGGTGCAGATACTCAAGAATAGGAGATTCTTTTTTGAAACAGACAGCTGGGTCATCCCCTCTCCACAGAATCCTCCACACCTACCTGCCAGTGCAATTAACACAACAGCCAAGATCTTTCCAACGGCCATCAAGAGCCCGTGAGCCTTTACCCGGAGCCGAGCAGCCAGCTGTGCCCGTCGCCTTGGTGAGCCTGGGGCCTGAGCGTCAGTCCCTCCGTGGGACTTTGAGTGGCCCTCATCAATGGCTGCTTCTTCCTGAAGGAAAGGAAAAGGTCATAGAAGGTCACTCAACACCTAGGAGAGACTCCAACGCTCTTCCACGAAGGAGGCCTGGAGCCTAATCTTTGCCATGGAGAGAAACCAACAAATGCACCCTGGCAGAATTCCGGAAAGGCTGATCAGGTCACTGAGAATTTCCATGGACTGTGGAGGAAGGACAAAGCTCCAATTGCTCCATACTCAAGAGGGAGGGTCTCCATATGGGGGAAAGCGTGGAAGCTGCCCTCCCTTCCCTTCAATATGGGCATCTTTCCTTCCTTCCTTCCTTTCTCTATTTATTTATTTATTTAAAAGCGGGGGGGGGGGGGGGAATGGTCATTACCAGAGGTACAATTTAAAAAAAAAAAATAGAATAACACCACTTAGAAAAACCGAAGGCACCGGCATTGAAGGGACCGGGCCCCCTCCCAGTTTGTAAACCAAGGCCTGGCCAGTTTAAGTTGCTGTTGCCAGTCCGGAGGGTTTGACAGTGCAAGGGCTGGGAGGGGTAGAGAGAGAGAGATGTCCAGCTGGTGCTCCCTGATGGACAAGGCCCCTCCCTCCCCCTGACCCCCACCTGGCCCTGCTTATCTCCCACAAGTGCTTTGCCAAGTTCCTTCCGCACAGGACGGCCTGTTTTGACTGGGCTGCCTGGCTCGGGTTCCCGACTCCAGGGGGATTTTTTTCCAGGGTGGGGGCTCCGGCCCTGCAAAGTTTCTTGGTGGCTCCGCCTCCTTGCCCCCCCGCCCCCCCCAACAGCTCCAAGGCCAGCCCACTGTGCCAAAGATGTCCTGAGAAATCCCTTCTTTCTGGGGGGGTCCAGCCATTACGGCTGGCAACTCCCCCCCCCCATGGCCAGCAGGGAGGGGAAATAGGAGAGGAAATAGGGGAGGAATCCTGCAAGCTGGAGAAAGCCGGAGAAAGGGTGGAACAAAGACACACATTTTCCCACCCTGCACAGAAGGAGAAGTGGATCCCTCTTTTATTGCAAACTGTTTTACAGGCAGCGGAGAGAATTTGGGGGAAGAAGAGGAAAAAGTAGACATTTTAAGTATTGGTTCGAAGGCTGGCCCAGTTCCACTTGGGCAGAGCTGGAAGTCAGAAGGGCAAATGCCCCAGAACAGAGAGAGAAGCCATCCAGAAGCCAAGGGTGGGCCTTCCCCTGCCTGGACCCACCTGTGGAGCTAACCTGATAGGTCAGGGGGCTGGGGAGGATGAGAGTTGTAGTCCAGCTGCTGGGATGAGCCCAGACCGGGAGGGGGGGGGGCAAAGTTGCTTCACCAGAGAAGAGAGGAAGCTCAGAGGGCGGAGGGCCAGTCGATCCACACCAAGCTCACCTGTTCTTGGGGGAGGGGGCATTCGGATGGGCGACTCCGGGTGATGACCTCCCTGACTGGCTGCAAGCGGCTGCAAATGCCAAGGCAGATGGCAGAGACCAGCAGGATGCCCAGGTCGGGGGCTACCAAGCGCACCGAATTGGGGATGTCGTTTAGGTCCAGCCTAGAATGGGGGGGGGGGGGAGGAGGAGAGGGAGAGATCACAGCGTCTTCAAACAGAGTCACCTGCATCAGCTGAGCCAGCCTATTGGTTGGACCATCCCAAAGCAAATAAGGAAATGGGGGGCAAGTCCTGCCCAAGGGGGGATAATCACCAGAGGGAGCACAATGGGGAGCTCCAAAATCCCCCCCTCCCGGAAAACATGGTGGGCATCTTTGAAAAGGGGGCTCTCCCCATGCTTTTCGCTCTGCCCTTACCTGGTGACCCCAATGTGTTGAGCCAGAGTTTCCCATGTGCTGCCTGGGAAGACAAGGAGTACGCATAAAAAAGACTGAATCAACTACCAGCTCCGACCTCAAGGGCAATTCAAGCACATTCAATTGGCAGCAGATGAATCCACTGAGGATCCAGTTTCTCCCATCCTGAGGCAAAATGAATTGGATCCAACCTTGGGCCGCTTCCACAGTCAAGAGAGAGAGAGCTGAAGGTTTGAGATAAAAGCTCCCTTCTTTTCTGGGGATCTAAAGTTCCCTGCAACTATTTTTGTCCAGAGCCGAGGATTTTTGAATAATAGCAGAGCAGCCCATAGAGTTCTAGACTGACTGAAAACTATCTCAGATGTTCCAAATCTATTGGTAGAGCTGTTTCCCCCCCCCACACACACATTTTTAATCAGTTAATAATAAAGTTTGATTATATTCTCATTTTGGCTCTTTAACTTAAAATGCACCTCTGTTATTACGGTAGGTCAGCTTCTTCCACAGGTATCTAATTGAGGACCACTGTCTGACCTCTGGAGTCACCACCATACATTTCTCCCATCCCACTAGGACCTCTGGCTCTGGCTGGTGGGATTCTGCACCCATCGAAACCAAGTGGAGCAACTTAACGAAGGTCTGAAGTAAATTAAATTGAATTGGCCGCCACCCCCATTAACATCTAGGAAGAAGGCCCACCAGTGGCTGCTGAACCGGTTGCTTCTGCTACGTTGGCATGGCCATGAATGGACCCAGAGCAAGTAAACCACCAGCCCACTTCCAAACATGGTCATGTGGAGCCATGGGTTCGGCCCCACTCTCAAGGGGGGGGGGGGGGGGGACAACAGTTTATATAGATTCCCTGCAGATAAAGGAATTTGTTCCATGTATGGAAAGTTGCAGGGGAAGCAAGAGGGGAAAATCATAACATAACATTTCTCATCACTAAGTAACCAAATTTATGTTTTGGGAATATTTTGAATATTGAAGTATGTTTCAAACATAATGGGGCTTGTTTAGCTGGAACAAGGAAGCCCCATTTCTGAAGAATAGTAATGACAAACTTCAGAAGGAATTTTCCACCTGGACGGGGAATTTTAGGAGGAAACCACAGCAATATTTCCAGGTTGTTTGGGGGGGAGGGGCAGTTCAAATACTAGCATGTGAAGTGAAGAAGGAGGCTCCCCTCCGCAGCGGATCCCAAGGGAAGACGAGATCTCCAGGGGAGCAAACAGGACCAGGTTCCAGCCACACCTGGGCTCACACTCCAGCTTTCCAAGCTCTGCATTACAGGATTAAACACTGCAGGAGTACAAAACTTCCTTGTCTTTTGGCGAGTGGCTGGAAACAGCCATTGGGAGAACAAAAGGAGGTGGCAAGAAAAAAGTACTGACTGGAAGGAAACCAACCCATGGGAAGAGTTAAACATCCCCTCTCCTGCCCTCTGCCCTTTTCACTGCTCAATATTCTGTTGGGCACTGAATTCCCATTGCATTATTCTACATTCTTGCCACGACTGCCTTTTGCTCTGCTTGTCATTTCTCCCTGAATCCAGATTCTGTCAAACAGAAGAGCAACATGGTACTCACAGTTGCTTCCGAGGAGCTGGTCCAAGTCGGGCACAGTGTAAAGGCATATTTGGAAGACCGAATGAGCGAGAAGGAAAAGGATGCTGGTTCCTAAGACAGCTCGGAGGAGGCGTCCAGTGTGACCTGCAAAGGCCAAATGGGAGCCTTAGGTTGTGCCTTTCAGCCATTCACCTTTGGCTACGGTATGTGGGTCTTACCAGCACAGCTGACAATTATGATGCCCCTGCTCCAGATGTAGTTGAGCTTAAGAGGAGAAAGTCACCTAAGAGGTGAGTCCTGACCTGGACCAGCTTGGCCAAAAAGCAACCTTCTTCACCACAGCTGTGAATGTCCTCAGCCCCTTGCCCCCTAATTTCCTAAACTGGCTCCTGTCCACAGAGTAGCAAGGCATAAGAAACTCCAGCTGTGAGGATCTCTGTTCTCCATCATCCTAACTCCTGGCCATGCTTGGGGCAGCTCACAAGAGCCAAAGAGCAACGATATTCAAGACCCACATGCAAATTGCAACTAGTTTGGGGAAAATGTTGGGGTTATACACTACTAAGCAATAGCTGAGCTTCCTAACTATTGCTCTGCAACAGGCAGTCCTTACTCAGCTTTGCACTTAACTGGTACGGCAATGGGAGAAACTCTGTCACTCAGGCTTGGAGGATGGGTCATTGGGGTTCTCTGGTTTTTCTGTTTGCTACAGTCCAGGTCAGGGGTCTCCAACTTTGGCAACTTTAAGCCTGATGGACTTCAACTCCCAGAATTCCCCAGCCAGCAAAAGCTAGGTGACATCTTCAGTACCACGTGCTTAGAGAAGCAAGTTGTGTGGGTTAGTTGTGGAATATATAATTGCTAAATTATTCCTTCATTTACATAATTCAACAATGACATTTACAGACCACACAACTGTGCAGTTGCCTTGTACCTCTGCCATTACCCCAATACTACACCTGTATACTCGACTGAGAATAAGTCTCATTGACGAGTATGATTTATTTCACGGTAGACATGCGGATAGAACTGGCATCAGCAAAACCAGAACCCCAGACACCTTTAAAATTGATGGCATGCTGAGTGGTGGCTCAGAGCCACCATTCAAGGTCCCCCAGCTAGAAACCAGGAAGCCCAGAGTTCCAGTCCTGCCTTGGGCTCAAAGCCAGTGTCAGCCCAGGAAGAAGACAAGGCACTTCCGAACCTGTCACTCAGAACACCGCATCGACTTGTCTAGACAGTTCCCAGGAATCAAAGCCGTTGTGAAGGAGTGTGAGCAATGCACACACAAACGAAACAAAACTTTTGAACCAGCGCCAGCTTTCTAATCACATTGCCTTCAATGGGGAGAAGCGGATGCCAACATGGCTTAACCCGCAGGAGTAGAAGAGAAGCTCCAACGTGAAACCTCTCCATGAATAGTTACAAGGAGGCCTGATTCTACGCTTTTCAGGAAAGCTCCAAGACAGGGATTCTTCTCTGAGTTACGTCCCTCTGTTAATCCGCCCGCGGGGCGAGGTCACCGCTGCCTGTTCTGTGGCAGCAATGCCACCCAACAGCCCACACTTAATAGGAGGTTGTGTCTGATGGACAACGGAAGTCTGTAACTCTCTCCTGTCCTTGTCGGTGTTTGACAAGTCGGTGTTGTTCAACTCTGAGCAATGCCATTCGGTGAGCATCATGGGGCCATTTTTTTTAAAAAAAGGCAGTAGCTTGATAAGAGAAATCTTTGTTTTTCATGGCATTTTCCTGAGGACAAACCCTACTTTACTGGTTGGGCAGGTTGAGTTTCCGGCATCGGCATTTAATTTGGTTCAAACCCTGGAAGAGGCTGCCAGTCAGAGTGGGTAATGCTGACTTATACGGACCAATCCCCAAATGTGGGGGTGTGCACCTAGGCTGGATCTTAATTTCCGTTCTCCCCGTAATTCCTTCTAAGCGATTTGTTATTTCCTCTTCTGGGTTGCAAAGAAAGGCCGTCTCCCCCAGCCCTTCCCCCACTCTTTCCTTCCAGCTATTCAGCTGACAATCACCTACCCAGCCCTTCAGGTTCATTATTTGGATTAATTATTCCACCTCACAGCAGGCAGCCAGGGAAGCCGGGAGGATCAAGCTGATTTATCACTTAAACCAACAACTCTCCTCCCCACCGCAGAAGAGGCAGCTGGGAAGGTCAAGGCAGGAGAGAAAACAAGGAAGGACCCTTCATTTGCCCCCCCCTCCATGGTCCTACATATATTTGCCAGGGGGGGGCTGGGGGGGAGGAGGAAAGAATCAAAGCAAAGGCTAGAGAGGTAATTTTCAACTTAAAACTCTTCATTTTTCGAAGTTATAGCAGCACTGAAAAAAACGACTTATGTTTTTTTTCCCCACACTCACAACCACTGCAGCTTCCCCGTGGCCATGTGATCAAAATTCGGATGCTTGGCAACTGACTCATACTTATGACGGTTGCAGAGTCCTGGGGGTTATGGATTCACCCTTTTGCAACCTTCTGACAAAGTCCATGGGGGAAGCCAGGTTCAACCATATTGCTAACTTAACAAGGGCAGAGAATCATACAAAGGTCGTAAAACCGGGCAAAACTCAGTTAACACACGTCTCGCTTAGCAACATAAACGTTGGGCTCAATCGTGGTCATAAGTTGAGGACCCCTTGTAAAGGGGCTTGACAAGGATGGAATTTCACAGGCTTCCCAAACAAGCTTTTCCAGCAATCCGGGAAGGAAAGGATGGGACAGGGGCGTCCCTGAAGGTTTGTGACCTTTGGCTTCCTAAAAGGGCACCAGACATTTGTGTTTCGTTGTGGTTCCATCTGCCGCCCACTCTAAGCCCACCTGATTTCATCCTCAGGCACCCCCGGGGAATCCACGCTCAGCCTGATCTGTGCCTCTTCTAAAAGTATTTTTGCCTTAATTTACCTAAATGAATACTTTAAACAGTAACCAAACAGGAAAGTATAAGCATTTAAAGCACAAATACTTTGAACAGGGTTCTTTTTCTGTGTGTAATCTTAGGTGGAGAGATTAATTTACATGCTGTTTTTAAAAAAAGCTAAGATGGGAAAGAGCTTTAAAAGTGTGGGCACAAAACGACCCTTGCCTAGCTGAAACGGGAGCAGAAGAAACAACATGAGCTAAAATCTCCTGGATGGCCAAATGCTTCATGTCCCAGAACTCGGATTATCTCAGGTGGATTTTAAGGGGCCCTCAAATGTCTTTTTAAGTGCAGAGAGACCCGTTTTGAATATATCACATGGCTGGCCAGGAGGCCATAAAGTTACACAACTGGGGCTTTTGGACGTTGTGGGACATTGGAATGAGCTGGAAGGGAACCAAGAACCCGGCTGAACTAAAACCCCAACAATCTACGGAAGAGTTTGCGGCAACCTTTCCCTTGGATGGAAACTTGCTGGGGTTGTTTGCCCCAACCCTCCTCCAGCACATCCCCATCAATCTTGCCTGCCAGCCCCGTGGAAGACAAATATTTGCTCAAGAGGCCTGTTTTTCCTTCCAGCAGATTGAACAAGAGCTGGAAGACAAGAGCTGGCTGCACCCTGGGAGGGCTCCCCACTTGCCTTTGCAAGCAAGGCGTCCCGGGGATACAACGGCCTGCAGGATCTGCCAGCCCATGGGAATGCAAGGGGCTTCTGAAAAGCCGGGTGGGGAAAACGCTCCAAGACTCAAGTGGAGGCGCCCTCAAAAGAGCAGAAAGATCCGTGGAGAAAAGGAGCAAGGAGGAAGAGTCTGGGTTTCTATCTCCTGAGGGGGAAAAAAACAACAACTCTGCTATAATGAAGCAATGCTGCCTGAACGGGCGCCAAGCAATGTCTGTAATTCTATTTATGTCCGGAGCATTTGGGCAGCGATAGTGATCTTCAGAAACCCTCAAGTTGTTGTTTTGGCAAAGTGGACCCTTGGGGTGAAGAGGGAGGGAAAGGGCGGAGAAGGGCCGTTCTCCAGATTTGGGGGGGGGGGGCTCTCTCTGCAGCCTGGACCACCCCTGAGACTTTCGGGGCCTCCACCAACCAGGTCTGCCTTTGCGCTTCAAATATCCCCCCCCCCGCTTTGCTCTTCCCTTTTGCAGGGGGCTAAAAATCAGCCAGTCCAGAAGAGAGAAAACCTGGTGGAGAAGACCCCCCCCCACCCCCCACCCCCCCCCCGATGGTTGCAAGGCCGAAATAAGGGAAAAGCCCCTCTGGGCTCCTGAAGTAGAAGGCGAATGGCCACCTAACGGATGAGCAGAGAATGAGAATGAGGATGAAACAAAGGATCTTCTCCTTGCTTGGCGTTGGTCAAGCAGGTGTGGCCACTCCCATAGGGCCATGGTCAGCAAACGGCTCCAGCCCATAATACAAGCCTGCCTGGGCTGGGCGGAGCCCAAAGAATTCTGGCTTTCCAAACAGGAAGTGTTCATTCCAACTCCCTCTGGAGACTGGGGGTGGCCTGGCCCTTTGCCAGAGCCCAGCCAGGGAGTGGCCACAGTGCCCGGCCGAGGGGATGTCGCCTGCAGACCCCTGGAATGAGCAAGTGGAAGGAAACCGACTCCAAGGGGGAGGTGAGGGAGGAAGGGAGGGGGGGGGCTGGTTCTCTGCTCTGGCTGAGGAAGGGCAGAGTGGGAGTCCAGCGGCTTCTTCCTCCATCCCGGCGACTTGCCTGGGCTTTCTCCAGAATGTCTGGAGGGAAACAGTTGTGCGAAGCTCCTTCTGGGCTGCACAGTCCTCCTTGGCTGGGTGGCTTGTTAGCCCGTCGAGACAGGCCAGACTAGAAGCACAACCAGGAGGGCTCACTGTATCCACAGCAAAGGAAATCACTGAATCCCCATCGTTTCCAAAAAAAATAAATACAACGTTAACCTAGAACATGCGCGTTTGGTCAGCCCTCTTCTGAACCACAGGGCCAGAATGCAAACACGAGGAGTGGGGGGGAGGGAAGGAAATGGGCTTCATTTGCAGAGTTATTCCAGTGATGGACAGGAAGGCCGGTGTGTCCCGAAGGGCCAAAGTGCGGATGCAGCATCCTGGTTTGTGCCCTGAAGGGAGCAACTGGGAGAATGCGGTTCCCTTACCTTGGATGGTGTCTTCCGTGGGGCCCAGGAACCACGGCAGGAGCAGGAGGTAGAGAAGGTAGACCAGCGAGAGGCCATTGAATCGGAAGAGGCAGGCTGTGGAGGCAAAAGAGGGAAATGCAATCAGCACACAGATCACAGGGATCGCCCAGGATTTCTCGGGGATCTGGGCTTCCCTCCCTTAAGGGGGTCTTGGAAATAAACGGGCTGGACCAGGTGGTCTTCGGGGGCAAACTGGAATCCTGGCTTAAAGAGGAAAGGTCCTCGAGCCAAGCGGTGAGGCCCAGCTACTTATCCTGGTGAGCTACTCACTTAGTGACTGTTTGAATTACGATGGACTTTTCACAAGTTCTAACAGCCACCCCCTGCGATCACATAATCACATTTTGGATGTTTGGCAACTGGCTCACATTTATAACTATTCGGAGCATCCCATGGTTGCAACATTGTGATACTTAGCATTTTTTGCTAATTTCTGGTGTCTACAAAAAAACCATCTATTTGGGAAAAATGAGTTCCCTTAACAACTGCAGGGTTCACTTAATGACCACCGCAAACAAAAAGTTCATAAAATCGGACAGGGTCCCATGTTGACCTGCTTAATGATTGCTGTGACTTATGACCCAAATTCCGGGCTCAATTACAGTCGTAAGTCGAGGCGAGTGCAGCAAGAGAGATGTTGCCTTCATCCATCCACTTTGGTTGCAGCCAGAGATTATTGGGGGGAGGGGGGAAGAGTCTAAAGGTTGGAGGAAATGAGGAGGGGGACACCAAGCTCAAGAAAATGAATATTCCATAGCTACCACAGGCTGCCAGGGGGATTCTGGGAGCTAAATTCCATCTGAAAATGGCCAAGTTTGGACAACGCTGCTTTGCGTGTTTCTTGTGGTCCGTTCTTTGAAAGCTGGAGCTTTGCGTCACCTTCCCCTGATGTCTTCTCCATGTACCAGCGGCCAACCCCTCACCCCACATCTGGCAGACAAAAGAAGTGCAGCAGCTGAACAAAGCCCTGGCTTGAACCCCAAGGAACAAAAAAGAGAAGGAAACAATCTCTTCCTTGGGGTTTTCCAGGTTCTCCTGCTTGTTTTTCCATCTCTCCCGCAGGCAGAAACCTTGCAGCGGGGGTGGGGGAAAGGGGTGCCTAGTCAGGCAAACAAGCTGTCATTTCCCTGAGTTGCACAAAACAGCTGCAGCTCAGCTATCCAGAGAATCTGGAGGAGAAGGGAGAGGATGCCTTGCTCTAAGGCTGGGGTGCCCAACCACGGCCACTTTAAGACCCTTGGACTTCAGTCCCCAGAATTATCCAGCCAGTAGGTTGAAGTTTGAAGTCCACAGGTCTTGAAAGCTGCCACGGTTGGACCACCTTGCTTTAAGGGTGAAAAGAACGGATCCTGGACTGGAAGCAACGGAGCAGGTCTGATTGAACATCGTGTCCTCCAGATCATTTGGACTCCAGTTTCCATCATCCCCAGCAGCAGAAGATGTGGGATGTTAGGCCTGATCTGGATGCCCACAAATAAGGCATCAAAGCAGCTTGTCCTTGGCTCCCGAGGTAGCAGTTCCAGGCGTTTGCAAAACGTGGCAGGGCTTTTGCAACTTCAGGAAAAGCTCCCTGAACTGCTCTCCTCTTCCCTCCTCATCCGCTTTTCCTCTGGTAACAGACCCTCCTCCCCATAATAATCTATCGAGGGGAGGAATGACGTCCTCTCCTTAATCTCTGTGGCAAGAGAATCAATGGAAGGGAAACAAAAACAGCAGCACAGCTCAGCCAGGGATATTAATGTGCGGCGGTTCGTGTTGCAGTGGCTACGCGGCTGTGAATTTCTGGCCCTCAACAGTAACCTTAATTTAGAAATCCACAGCAGAGGTGAAAGCGGAGAAGAGCCAAAGGCAAAGCCGGACCGATGAAACCAACCTGCCAGCCATGGGGAAAAGGCACGTCCCGCTCGGCTATTGGCCTCATCTTTGGCTGGTCAAGACGTTGCGATCTGCTTCTCTTTCAGCAGGACACCTATAATGCCCAACTCCACCTCCCCAGACCCAGCCTTACAGAGCTCTCCTCCCCCAGTTCTCAGTTCCAAGGGGCTCCCTGCCATGATCAATTTCCCCTACAGTAGCCCCTTGAAAGGAGAACCAGAAGCTGTAAGGGGAATTGGGCCGGGCCCCTGCTGACCGAGGCCGACTTTCCTGCTTTGGTGGAGGAGACCACTGCAGAATCCCACCCCCCACTGAAGACTGCACAAGACCCAGGCACCAAAGCACAAAAGTTCATGGGCTCTGCTCCCTTGTCAAGAAGGGGGAGTGGGTTTTTTTTCGGGGGGGAGGGGGGGGAGAAACCAAGCAGACTAGCTAGGTTTGCCTGACCAAGAGGTCAGTTTGATGCTTAAAGCCCAGCCGAGAAAGGAGGTTGGAGGTGCTGAGCTGGGTTTCAAAAGTCTGTATCTCAAGGGTGAGAAATAACTTTTGCAAACTCCCAACAGGGAGTCTAAAAACAATCCGCTTCCAGACCAATCCTGCCAGCCTCCTGGCCTCCCTAAAACCTCCAGAACTTAGCCAAATTACGAGATAAGGCGGGGAGAGGAACAAGCAGCTGGACATGCCTCCTTTCTTAGTCATTCTGCTTTCAAACAAGCCCTTCCCGGAATATTTGGTGAACGAAAATATCCCCAACCCACCTTTGATAATAAGAACATGTTTCCCAAATATGGGCTCCCATTTTTTTTACCATCAGATAGGAAAACTCTCTTTCGATGTTATAATCTAACTTGTCGGTGGTCACTACAAGGCACAGGTTTTTTTTTCTCTCTTTCCACCTCCAAAGCAAAGCCCAGTATGATAACCCTGGTTTAATTCGATGTTTGCTGGCTGGGGAATTCTGGGAGTTGAAGTCCACACATCTTAACCTTGCCAAGTTTGAGAAACACTCGTTTAATTGCATGAACACTTTAAAGGCGAGCTATATAATGGTAGTCTAGGAGGTGAAGAGAGAAACACTGTTTGCTGTGGCTCACCATTAAAAGTTAGGCGCATCGTCCTGGCCTTTGGGATCAGCAACTGCTCTGTTCATACCAACACGGCACCCCAAACTAGCCAACCACATTTTACTCCACCTTGCGGGGTAAACCCCGTGCACCTGTGCCACACAATCCCGGCCATTTTAGGCAAGCAGGCGGAATGCAGGAAGGAAGACGCAGCTCTCTCAGGAGTTGCACTTTTTCAGGTATCCAGATGCCTGCCTGCCTGCCTGTGTTTGGCCAAGGCTCTCTGCAAAGGGAAGTGCAGGATCTTTTCGATTCAGGGGAAGAAACAGGAGGGTGGCTGAGAAGCGCTTGGGGATTTGGGAAAAGTCATCAATCCTTTGCCGGCTGCAGAGCAAACAAAATGCTGCTTCACGGGTGGAAATGACTGGACAGCAGGCTGAGAAGGGCAACAGGTAGGACTGGCAGCTGGCTTGCATTTCTTTACCCCTGCAAGCTCCAACTCCGCCCCCCCCCCCGCCATGTTAGGTGCCTGGCAGGCTGGATCCATCTCAGCAATAGCAGCCTCAGCTCTAATTTCTGCACCCGCCACGGCCAAGCCGCCTCCCTGCTGGTCTTTCCCCCTCGTCCTCTGTCCGTTGGGCACCAGGAAGTGCATCTTCCAATCAGCCATGCAGGCGGCTGCAGGAACGCCAGCACCATTTATCACATCTCCCCAGCCAGGGTTCCCCTTCCAAGAAGGTAATTATGCGCAGGCCGATAGAAGCCAGACGGAAAACAAAACAGAAGCGACCCAAAGCAGATTCTGGGTGAGGGAGGCTCTCACCGCCTTCACTTATGCAAAGGGAAAGCTGCTCCCAAGCCAGGCCATGATAGCCCTTCCGGCCTGGGGGGGGGGGGGCTTGGCCCCTTGCACTGCCAGCCTCCCCCAAAGGCCAGGGAATGGGGGTTCCTCCCTCTGCATTGCAGGGTCGACCGCTGACCAGCCAGAATCTGCTCCAGAGCTAATGCCCATGTTACCCTCAGAAAAGTTTCAAAGGAAGCTGCACAATGATGAAGTCCTTCAGCAATCGGGGCAGAAGTTCCTAGGTTTACCTACCAATCTTTGGGTCTCTTTCTGGGGTTCGGAGTCTGGAAAGAGCCACTGTGGCAGGTGTAGGGTGAAATCAACCACACCCAACACGCCCAACACCCACCCCCCTGCTTTCCCCTCCAGCAACAGTGTCTGTCCCTGCTGTTGTGCAGAGAAGGGAAGGGGGCAACGCTCAGCACCTCCCACTCTGAACTCCAGCACACTCGGCAGGGCCCCAACCCCGATCACGGGCAACGAGGAGAAGTGCGGAGTGTGCTGCAGGGCCTCCGGGTCAGCCTTGCCCAAGCTTGGCGGCAGGACCTGAGCTGCCACCGCAAGACCCATGCTTCTGCTTTATTTTTAGGCAAAAATTGCAGTTTAATTTTGGGAGTGAAAACAATCTGCCCCGTCTTGGAGGAGGAGGAAGTAGAACCAGGATGCAGCCTGGAGAAGGAGCAGCAGGAGCAGCAGGGGAAAAAAAATCCCAGCTGGAATTTTCCTTGGACAGGGCAGCTCCATCTTTTCACAGTCAAGAAGGCCTTGCAGACACAGCCCAGGCTCCCCTGCCTCCCGAAAGACCACCTGCACTAATGGGGACAGTAGTCATTTGGGGAGGGGTCCTGTAGGCGAATCCCCCTCAGATGTCCAGGGGTCCAGCTCAGAGATGCAAGATACATAAGGCAGAAGGGTGAGCAAACCTCCTCGTATCCAACTGATTGGAATAAGGAGTCAACATCAAAAAAAGGAAGAGTAGGAATCCTGCCCTCCCATTCATGCCAAGGGGTTGTGCCTGGTCACCTGGAGGCGGGTTTGAGTCACCGGAGATAAGCAAGCAAGTTACTTTTGCAACCCTGGCTGAGGCTCAAAGAAAATATTTGTTTTTTTCAATTGTCATCACTTAGGAGGAGTTTTCATTGCCTTCAATTTCATTCCCAACAGATTAGCCCCTATTGGAAACGCTGCTGCATGTCCCGGCAGAGGCAGAAGCTGGAACACCAGGGAATTCGGCTGAAGTTCAAACTATTTACTAAGTCTGCATTACTATTACTATTCATCTTCTCATCCTTCCTTTCACCCACCTCCTCCAACTTAGGACTGCATGAATTTAACTTGTTGCTTGTATCCTTATGATTTTTTTATTGACTGTTTACTAGTATAATTCGATTTGATCGCTTATTATGTTTCCTGGTATGATTTGATTGCTTATTTGTACCCTCTGATTACTATTAAGTGTTATACCTATGATTCTTGACAAATATATTTTTTTTCTTTTTATGAACACTGAGCATTTGCACCAAAACAAATTCCTTGCATGTCCAATCACACTTGGCCAATAAAGAATTCTATTCTACTGCGTTCTGTTCTTTCCCCACACAGACAGACCCTGAGGAAGAGGATAGCCCCCAAATGGTGGGGCTCTAGTTACACGGCTCCACGAGTCGCCCTTGCACAGCAGCTCAAAGGCCTGCAGGCCAGGCCAGCTCAGGGTACAAAGAGGATTGGGGGGAGGGCACTTCAAACAAGCCAGTTCTACAGACCATTCTCAAACCAAATTCCAGAAGTGCAATGCCCCTCCCCCTCCAGCCTCCTGGAAACCTCAGTTGGCTCACTGCCACATTGCCTGCCCCCATAATCTTCCCTTTGGGGGGGGGCACCTGCAAGGACCAAGCCCCGTTTGCCCTTCCTTCGTTCCAAAAGGCGGTTTCTCCGCATTCTTCAGCTGCCTCTGGCCCCTCCCCGACCCAGCCGGTTGCAAGTTGTGTGGGGAGGGGGCTTTCCCTTTGTCCCATGTCAGAGAGGTGGATGGAGTCAGTTAGCAAGACAAGGCCAGAAGGAAAAAAGATCCTTCCAACTGGCTGGAGAATTCTGGGAGTTGAAGTCACAAGTCTTAAAGTGGCCAAGTTTGGGGACCCCTGGCTTATGACTACAGCTTCCACTGGGACCCTCCTTCCCAGGGAACTTTCGCCTCCAGGTGATGGCAGAAAACCAGAAAAGGAAGTCCTTAGATTCCTGTTTCTCAACTTCAGCAACTCGAAGATGGGTGAACTTCAACTCCCAGAATTCCAGGCTGGCTGGGGAAGTCTTGAAGTCCAGCAGCCTTCTTTGAGTTGCCGAAGTTGAGAAACACGGCCTCAAACATTAACTCGTTTGTCATTTAATTCAATGACAAAGGAGAAGATGATCACTCAGACACCCCCAGGAAGAGGTTTATTTTCAGAAGAAACTGTCTAAAATGTATAATCCAAGCCTGCTTCGGAGACCTTGGAAGAATTGCTTGGAATGTCTAGAGTTGTTTGAGGGTTGAAAGTAAGATTTGGAGCTGGCAAAGCTCCCCCTCCCCCCCAAACCACAGGGAAACCCAGGATGGTTCCCTGCTGGTTTTTCTTAGCTGACTTTAACTCCAGCCACTGACCTGCTTTTATTTTCCCTGACCTAATTTTTGCCACTGCTGAGCTCACCCAAGTGCTTTCTCAGAACATGTTTCAGACAGATGTGCCTTTTCCTTCTTTCCTTTTTTTTCCAAACAAGAGAAGGAGCCTTCCAAGCCTGTGGGTTGGCTTGGCAGTCCTGCCAACCACATCACTGGGCTGGCCCAGCCGTTCTGATGTACGCGCCCCGGCCCTTGCTTGGAACTGTCATCCAAGAGGTTGATGGAAAAGTGAGGCTGCCTGAAGAAGGCTCTTCGTGCCAGGGGAACAAAGGAGCACGCTTGGCTGTGAGGGAGGAGGCCCAGCTTCCTCGGGTCAGGCGATGGAGGTTGCAGGCCAAGCCACCTTATTCTAGTGGGCACAACAGAGCGGCAGAGGTGGCAGAAGCTCACCTGCCAGGAGGAGGAGGAGGAGGAGGAGGAGAAATGATGATTGCTTATGGCTGCATCTGAGAGCAACACTTGCCAAATTTCCTGGACAATTCACATGAAACGACAAGCAAACTTGCAACAGCAAACATTATTAATTACTACAAAGTCAGCATGATTCTCAGTTTCCTTGGAAAGACACATTTTAACTCGTTTAAATGCATTTTGTGCTTCCAAGGGAGGCATGTTCCAATGTTTCCAAGGCATTTGTCTTGTCAGAGAAAAAGGGAGGCACAAGGAGACACCAAACAGGCCTCAGCCCCACTTTTCAAGGCATTCCCTCTCGCTCACCGTCTCCATTTCCACACTCTCAAGCCCAGACATCAAAATCACCTGGATTTCCTTGTCTGGGGCAACTGAAAATTGTTTCTGGGTACCAGTTGAGAAACTTATTAGGGTGAAGAACGATGGCTGGGGAATTCTGGGAGTTGAGGCCCACATGTCTTAAGGTTGGGCTTTAACAGTTCCACACACCGAATCTCTGACGGTGGGAGTGCAGATGAGAAGCAGAGACTGTAGATTACTCACTCATGCAGCCATGGGATCCTAGAGAGAGAAGGAACAGTCTCCTTCCTAAGGAGAAGCCTTCCCTGGTTTGGGATTTGGGGATAAGTGGGTGCAACATGCCCTGGGTTTTTTTTTGGGGGGGGGAGAAAGAATTCCTCTCCCCCCTTGAAGCCGAAGAGTTCAGCTCGAGAAATCTAAGCCCCAGCGCCGATTTCCTTTCGGAAACTCCAAAGAGAAACTCCAGTTTGGTGTTTATGAAAAGGCAGACCTGAATTCTCGGCTCTCCCGGGGATAGAAGTCTACCCACACCCAGCGACCCATATTCTGGGGGAAAAACAAAAGGAAGAGAAAGGACACCAAGAGGCAGAGCTCGGTCTGGGCTTCCGGCTTAATGGGAAAAAATACAAATGAGCGGAGGGACCATCCTGCCCACCCCATCCTGTTTTTATGGAAACAAATTCAATTCTGAAATGCAGGCCTCCGGTAAGGACAGAGGCCTGGGAATGGCCAAGAGCAGGAAAATCCCCGGGCCCTGAAGGAACGCAGCCACTCGCAAATCTCTCTTTCTTTCCCGGGTGGCGGAGCAGATCTTCTGAACTCACAGCTCCCCAGAGACCCTGTCTTCTACGGCGGGGGTCTCCAACCTTGGCCACTTTCAGACTCGTGGACTTCAACTCCCAGAATTCCCCAGCCAGCCGTTTCTGTTTCTTTTCCTCTTGTCCTCTCCAAAGAGGAGAGAGTGCAGAGGAAGGGATCACAAGAGAGTAAGCTTTGCTGGCTGAGGAACTCTGGGACTTCCATTTATATTCTTTACTTTTCTCCTCTAGCCACTCATACCACATGTCCCAAATCTTACAATATTCTTCTTTCCTCCATCGTTAATTTGTCCATCTCTGCACACTGAAGTACCCCTTCCTAAGTAACCCTGTCGCCTCTGGCCATAAGGCTGGCAGCCTCCCCCTGCCCAAAACCCTGCCTTGCTGAAATGCCCCTGGGACTCCCCACCACACACAAACCGGAGCCAAGGCCAGGAAGTCTCCAGCTCTGCCGTTGCCCAGTTGGGTAGCCTTTTAGGGGGCCCAGATGTGGCTGAGACGTGGCTGCCAGCCCTGCAATTTCCCCAAGCGCCATGGGGCCCCCAGGCAGGGCGGGCTGATTCAGACTTCCCTAATGAAAGAAGCATGCTCTCCAGGGAACTGAGTCAGGAGGCCTTGTGGTGGCTGCCGCCTTCGCTTGAGTCACCGGGTGGGGCACCCTCCCCTTCTGGACACCCTGGTCCTGCCCTCCCCTTCCAACCCATCCAGGCTGCTGCAGAAGGTGCTTGACAGAGGGGAAACTCCGTGCCCCCCCAGCTTCTCTCTTCCCCTCCTGCCAGTCAGATGCAGAAATGCCAAAAAAAACCCTCCCACACACACACACAGAGATCAGGCCAGCCCGAGAGGAGGGGAAACCCGCCAGCCTTCTCTGCCACGAAGGAAGAAAGGGGCACAAAGAGGATGGCAACCCAGTTGGAAAGCTGGTGCTGGTGCTGTGGGGGGAGCGGCGGGGGTGTGTGTGAGGGGGTATCATTCAGAGCTGGTATTCAGCCAGTTCTGGAGAACCAGGAGCAGAAATTTTGAGTAGTTGGGAGAACCGGCCAATCCCACCTCTGACTGTCCCCGCCAACCCCGTCTCTTCTCTGCCTCCCATCGTGTCCCAGATGATCATTGGCTGGGTCTCCTTGGGTTGCCCTGCCCAGGAGAACGGAGCTGGAAGGCAGGCTAGTGGGATGGGGAGGCAAGAGGGATTTTGTAGTATCCTTCCCCTGCCACGCCCGCCAAGCCACACCCACAAAACTAGTATTAAAAAAAAATTGAATGCCACCCTGGTATCATCCATCAGTAGAGTCAACTGTTGAAGGACTTTTCTCAAGGAAGGGAGAGTCCATAATGGCCCAGAAGTTCAGCTTTGTTAAAGCTCCATCACAGAGGACCCCAAACGTGGCAACTTTAAGATTTGTTGTTTCTTTCTTCATAAATTTACAGTGTATCGGTTGGTTTACCACTCCCTTTTGTGCATCCATTTCATAGTCATCGAAATAATTATATTACATAATAACTCACATTATCAATCATCAGTTAAATATCCTAATATCATTATTGAACAATCATTTGACTATAATTCTACTAATTCATACTTAAGCGAGATAACTATAATTGAGTTAAATTATTTTATAACAAATCATAGAATCATACCAAATCTATCTTAATAAAGTATTCTAAAAAATTATCAAAACCAAGAAAAATTATATATTCGTTATTTCCTAAATTTCCAAATATTTTATTATTATATTGTATTATCTAACCATTGATAAAAGAGATTCCAAACTTCATAAAATTGTTTATCTTCTTGTTCTCTAATTTCAAATGTCAATCTACTCATTTCAGCACATTCCAATATTTTCTTAATAATTTCTTCCTCTAATAGTATTTTCTCACTCTTCCAATATTTAGCAAATGCAATCCTAGCCGCTGTTAATACATTTACAATCAAATACTTTAAGTTTTTATTATATATATCAGGTAAGATTCCCAATAAAAAAATCTCTGGTTTCAAATCTATGTGTTTCTTTGTCATTTTTTCCAGCCATATGCGAATTCTAGTCCAGTATTTCCTGGCCTCCTCACAAGTCCACCACATATGGTAATATGAGCCAGGTATCTGAGGACATTTCCAGCACTTTTCAGATTTATTCTTGAACATTCTTGCTATTCTTGTCGGGGGAAAGTGCCACCTGTAAAACATCTTATACAAATTTTCTTTATATGCTGTTGACATTGTCATTTTATAATTTTGTGACCACAATTTTTGCCATTTCTCTAAATCAATCCCACATCCAAAATTCTTCCCCCAAGCAATCATTGTTTCTTTAACTTGTTCTTCCTCTAATTTAATTTCCAACAAATAACTATAGTTTTTTTAATCCCTTTTTCATCAGTACCTGTCAAAATCCTATCTAAATCAGTCAATTTATCATAAAATCCTTCTATTTTAGAATCTTTAAGATACCTTGCATGTATTTGCGCATATGAAAACCAATTCATCTTTATACCTTGTTCTTCTAAATTTTGCATCGTTTTAAGTTCACCCTTTTCATCCAATATTTCCCCATATCTAACTGTTTGTTCCTTCTTATAAGTTATAGGATACGAAAAAGCTTCAATAGTTGATAACCAAACTGGAATTTTCAAATAACGTTGTTTCTTAATTTTCTCCCAATTCAACCATAACGATTCCCGTATATAATGCCTTCTAAAATAACCCTGTGATTTAGTTCCCTTATACCATAAAAAAGCATGCCAACCCAATAATAAATCATGACCTTCTAATGTCAACAATCTAGTCTTTCTTAACGTTATCCATTCTTTAACCCACATTAAGTTTGCAGCTTGATAATACAACTCCCAATTAGGAAGGCCAAATCCTCCTCTGATTCTTAAAGCTGCCCAGTTTGGGGGGGGGGGGCTGCAGCAGGACCAACCTTTCCGGCTCTGCGGACCAACAGTGGTGGGGTGAGAGTGGGAGCATGGGAGTGAGGCTGGTTTCACATATATGGCCCAGTTCCCGGCCACAGCCTTGGGGGGGAGGGTTGAGGATCCTGCATTACAGGTAGTCTTTGACTTACAACTACAACTGAGCTCCAGATTCCTGTTACTAAGCAAGGCAGTTTTTAAAATAAGTTTTGTCCCATTTTATGACCTTCCTTGCCCCAGTTGTTAAGGGAATCCATCTTCCCCCATTGACTTTGCTTCACAGAAAGTCCCAAAAGGGGAATCGCCTGGCCTTGGGATGCTGCAACCGCCTTAAGTATGAGTCAGTTGCCAAGCACCTGAATTTTGATCCCGGGGCTCTGGGCATGCTGCACAAGGTCACTTGCAAAATGGTCGTGTCCCTTTTTCCCATTCTGAATGGTCCCTAAATGAATGGCTGTCAGTTGAGGACAACCTGTTCTGTTTTCTGTGCCTCCCACCCAAATCCCGAGATGGGATTCCTGCCAGTGGGAGGGACTCAGGGTAAAGGAGCTGCACCCCCCCCCCCAGATAAACAAGGCTCTTGGCCAACCTCACCCAGTAACTCAGGATCCCAGCCAGGGAAGCCAACCCTCCTTTCAGCTGTAAGGTTGCCCTGAGAGGCTCTGCCACAGCCTGAGAAACGCCTCAGGAGTCCCTCCTGGGCCTCTTGCCCCTCCCACTCTCCACCTGTACCCTCTCTTGCCTGGCCACTCTAACCCTCCTAACCCGTCTCCCAAGGCCTTTCCCAGGTGCCATGATGGGCTTTTCACCTGGGTGCAACCAGAGAGAATAGAATAGAATTCTTTAACGGCCAGGTGGGATTGGACACACAAGGAATTTGCCTTGGTGCAAAGTTGAGAATCATCAGGTATTACACGGAATAACAGTCATGGGGTACAATTGGCCATCAAATCCTACTAGAAAACAGTCCATATAAATCGTAAGGATACAAGCGATCAAGTTACAATCATACAGTCACAAGTGGGAGGGGATGAGAAGATTAATAGTGACAGTAATGCAGACCTCAGTGCAGCCAGGGAGGCATTGGGGAGATCGCCCAGAGCGATACGGTAGCAGAGGGATCCATCCAACAAAGAGACCTGGCGTTGCCGAGTCACCAACCAGCAACACGGGACCCGGATTTTGCTTGACCTTCCGAGGGTCCTCAGCCCACAGTCCTCCCTGGGCTGCCAAGCTTCCCTGCCCTTCCATGGGGGCCGAACAGCCAGAGGGCAGCCCTTCAGATTCCCCTCCCCCTTCTTCCTCACGGCAGCCCAGCCAGGTAGGTGGGGGGAGGGGGGAACTGGCCCAAGATCTCAGCTTCAGAGAGTTGGGGGTGGGGAGTATTTGAACCCTTCCCAGCAGAAATTCACGGCTCTAACTGCTCCACCCCACAGCCAAGAGTGGGGTCTACCAGACTTCACAAGAAGCACCTTGGAAGTGAAATCGGCGTCCCTGAAGGCATGGGTTCGTGGTGTGTGTGTGTACTGCCATCCAGACGCTCCTCAAAGAAGACACAAAGTAGCAGACACCAGGCGAGAAGCAAAGAAGCGTCTCTTTCATCTCCCGGCCTTGACAGCCGGTTGGAGGAGCCAACATTTATTCAGCCTCCACACCTTCTGGAGCCAAGGCCTGGCTCTCATAAGCAATGCTGGGGGCTCCAATGGGATGAAACTACAGCTCCCAGAATCCCCAGCAGGCTGGCCCCAAAGATTAGAGAGACCCAAGCCGTGGAAGACTCCGGCCATTTTTAACCTCTTGAATTTTGGGGGGACCACTTCCTAGGTTGAAGGAAGCACCCCAAAGAGTAAGGGGTTGCCTTCCCCAATGAAGCACTCTGGCTCCTCTTTGCCTGCTGCGGGATCCACAGCCCTCCCCAGCCCTGACACACCCCTGCCCCCCCTGATAAAGGCCAGGGCCTTATGGGAGGAGAGAAGTCACCAAAACCAGCGGTCACCAACTGGTGGGCCGTGAGAAAATTTTGGTGGGCCGCAGAGAAATCTCACCCCCAGAGCACCCCCCCCCCCGAAAGCAATTAATCCAGGCTGTGCAGAAACACAAGGCTGCTCAGCCCACATGGCCCACGGGAACCTTCCCCACCCACTCAACCCGGCAAACTTGTCTGCTAAATTGCTGTTTTTCCTTTTTCCGACCATCATCTGTTCTGCTGTGCCGGGAGATTTAGATTAGCTAGGAAGCAGGAAATGATTGGATTTCTTGCTTTTTAGCTAGTCTTTAGATCTTCGGCTAAGCACACTCGAACCTCCCTTAGGACTGAAGGTTTGCTTGCAAGCAAATTCAGTGCAGACTCACCACAAGCAAATTTGAGACTGAGCTAGCCAATGGCAGATAGATAGATCTCTGTATGAATCTGTGATTCTGTGAGAACTCAATCTGCCTGCCTGCTTTGCCTGATTTTGGGTAAAAGTTGCTCTTTTTTATACAAAACATTCAATATTTATATAAATATTTATATTTACATACAAGCCATGTCCAGCCAGTCACATGACCAAGCCACACTCACAAATTAGGCCATGCCCACAGAACCGGTTAGTGGTCCCTGGGATTTAAAATTATGAGTTTGGTGGTCCCTGAGGTCCAAAAGGTTGGCGACCTCCGACCTAAACCACCTTCTGCTCTGCTCCAGCAAAAGAGGAAAAGAAAAACTGCTGTTTTAGCAACAGCCTTTAGACTTGTATGCCGCTTGACAGTGCTTTCCAGCCCTCTCTAAGGGGTTTACAGTCGGCATTTTGCACCCAACAATCTGGGTCCCCGTTTTACTGACCTCGGAAGGATGGAAGGCCGTGTCAACCTTGAGCCTGGTGAGATTCGAACTGATGACAGTGAACCGAATTAGCCTGCAATGCTGCACTCCCATCACTGTACCCCCACGGCTCTTTATTTGCCCAATTGCACATGTTCCCATTTAACAATGTGACCCCATCCACATCAGGAGTCCAATGGGAATTTCTCCATGGCCTCCCTCTTTTAGCATTCCTCAAGCCTGCACTACAACACCCATCACACTTTCCCCAATCTAGTCCTTATACTCCAGAGAATATTATTTTTCTCCTCCAAGATAAACAAACAAACCAACCCTCAGATCTTTATGCCGCAAGACCATCGATCAGCAAACTGCTAAAAAGCCGGACCAATTAGAAAAACCCCACATGTGTCAACTTAAGTCAACCGTCAGTCAGTGCCTGTGTAATTGCATGCAGCATTTATGATTAATCGTGTGCACGTTACCCAAACAGTTAAGAGAAGCACAGCTTCCTGATTCAGTGTGGGAAGATTTTTTTTCTTCCTGCCACGGGAGAGAGGCTCTCAAAACTATTCCGTCAGCGACGCAAGAAAGAAAGTGGCGGGAAGTGGCCCTTCCCTGCTCTACGCATTACTCTTTCTTTCCTTCAGCGTAACTGTTCCAGGCACAAACCTCTCTTGTGGGCAGGGCAAACTAGCCAAACATCCTGGAAAAGAGATGAAGGGTGCCAGATGGAGCAGCAACAAAGGGGAAAAAACTTTTCACACCAAGTGCTCTCACTGTCCCATATTTCTCCATTATTATTACCAATGTTACACACACACACAAAAGACACATTGCAGGGGATCAAAGCTTGAGCACTGTAGCAAAAGTCCAGGAGCACTAAGGGTCCCTTGGAGCTGAGCTGCTTCCATTTTACGGCGGATAAAACCTCTGGGAGACCCAAGGGAGCTCCTGGTCAGAAAGCAGAGCCCAGGAGAAGCCTTCCAAGCCAGCTGGAATCCCAGCAGTGCCCTTTTATTTCTCTCTACAAGAAGAAGCCCCCCCTCCTGCCCCCCCTCTCCCAGTGCAGCTCTGGGTTAAAAGGGATGAGAGGAAGAGCCAAAAGGGGGTCCAGGCAAGAACAGACAGCAGCAAATCAGGTGGGGAGAGGGGAGCCTGCATAGCAGGACATTTCCTGTTTCTCCTCCAACTCTTACCCCTCGCCCGCAGGCTTGGCCACTTGAAGAGGTGTGGACTACAACTCCCAGAATTCCCTAGCCATCCAGAATTTCAGGAGTTGAAATCCACATACCTTCCAGTGGCCAAAGTTGAATAACACCGCCTTATACCTTTTTGAGGCACTGGAGCCCATCGTGAATTTTACGGAAATGTTTATACAAAGTCATCATGAGGTTCTGGGAAAGCATTGACCAAGAAAATGTCCAGCCCCCTCCCCCCTTCACTGCAGCCCCACAACCTGGCCGGAGATGCCTTGGAGCATCTCTTCCATGTGAAGACTCCAGAGAAACCTGCCGAACCTGGAACAGCAACAGGATCCTGACCTAAACTAAGCACTGTAAACGCGGCAACATTGGGAAATCTCTCCGACATAACAAATTTGCACCACTCTTGCAGGCCAAAGGGCCTTCAAGGCAGCTGAGGCCAAACCTTGGAACTATATATAGTTGAAAAGAGTTGAATGCATCCAGGCTGCAGAAAAGCCACCGGATTATGTAGTGGAGGTAAACAGGTCTGCTGTTCTTACCGCCTGTCCTTGTCAGGAATGGGGGCCTAAAAAAGCTCCTTCTGGACAGAGCAACATTTGCAGGTATAGGTATTATGAAACTTTTCACATCCTGCAGGCTTGGTGAGTGACCGGTGGGGCAGGGAGGGAGGGAGGGAGAGACCCATATAAACCTCCTTTTGCCAGTCAAGGAATTAGCCTTGGCTTGCCAAGGCAAACTGCAAGGAAAGGCTCCCTGCTGGCCTGAGGCTCCCAAAATATTGCAAGTTTCATTTCTCCACCAGGCCACAGGGCTCTGACCAAAAATGAGACTGCAGCAGGACTTTTTCCGAACTCCAAGCAGAAGTGGTGGCCAAGCTAAGGGGAGGAATCTGGCCCATCTCAGCCACTGACTAGCATTGAGGGCATCCATATCACTCGCCCCGCCCCTCCCAAACACACACACAACACACACATGCATTCACCACTCAATCTGTCTTGGCAGCTTGACCCACTCTCCACTTCTGTGGGTTCAAAAAGGAAGCCACTCTTGAGCACTGCCTTCCTCTCCCCAACACAGCCTGACAAGGCACAAAAGAACTGCCCCTTTTTTCTGCAACAGTATTCCTCAACCTCGTAACTTGAAGGGGTGTGGACTTCAATTCCCAGAATTCCCCAGCCAGCTATGTCCCTTCCTGAAACAGCTGTTGCTTTGTTGGCTTGATCCTTCTGGACTGCAAAGGCTGCTGCCAAGGGGCTCCGCTCAAAAGAGTTAGAAGGATGAGCTTTGCTATGAGTTTAAGCCTTTGATTACCAGCAGAATATGCTTTTATCTCATCCGGCTGTAAGAAAAGGAGTGTATTTTGAATATAGACTGCTCTGCTTGCATGCAATACCACCTGTCACCACAATGCCTAACTGGTAGTTTTTTTTTGTTTTTTTTTTTGCAAGCTTCTACTACAGAGCCTATTCTTCCCACTCTGAGCAGACAAACCTGGGCTATTTGAACCTCTGATGTTGTAGTATCTGGCTTCACTGGGGGGGTGGGGTGTCATTTTGCTCAAAAGTTATCATTCCTGCCTTAAAGGCACAGTGCAGTGCAGTTGCACACTTTCAAAAACAGTTAAAATTCCCATGTGCAAACTACTATTTTCTCGGGTTGGGTGAAAGATAACCTTCTCTTCCAAAATGCCTGCAGAAGGACCTAATTTACGGGAACCGAGCAGGTTTCAAGTTGAAGAGTACTTTAAAAAGTGCTTATAGCCGAAAACGGGTTTCTTGGTGAGAAGCAAAGCACCATAATTTGCAAAGAAGTTGGGGTTGGTGGCGGGGAAGGAGAAGGAAGTATGTAGTCTCTGTTGGAGGTGGTGACCCTTGGAGAGCTGTGTGCAACAAAATTTCATTTTAATGTATGCCGATAAGAGTACATTCAAAGTGACAATAAAGTCAGAGGTCTTCGAACATGGCAACTTTGAGACTTGTGGACTTCAACTCCCAGAATTCCTCAGCCAGCATAGCTGTGCTGACTGAGGAATTCTGGGAGTTGAAGTCCACAAGTCTTAAAGTTACCAAGTTTGAGGACTCCTGTTCTAAGTGTTGGACAGCCTCCTTTTTCCAGTGTGTAAGCATGCAAGCATTTTCCAACAGGCAGGATTAAAAAAAACACCTTGCACAGCCAGAGTAAGTGGAATGGCCACCTGGTCTGGGGAAAACCAGTAGCACACGCTGAAGAGAGGCAATCCATTCACCATCAGAGGACCCCAAAGATGCTCCTGCTTCTCTTCCTTGAACAACCTGGAGGGGCGCAGGCCTCACCCTCCTCCTGCCGCTGTATAAACTAGTTGCTGGGCCTTCATAACAGTCCAAGGATGGGCAGGGACGTATGCGTTGGTTAAATATTTGTGTAAAAGAGATTGGCTGCACAGGGATTTTCAAACACAGGACGCCTGATCTCTCTCTCTCTCTCTCTCTCTCTCTCTCTCTCTGTGGTGGGAATGGGGAGAAAAAGAGAGAAAAGGCGGAATCCCTTGGGATGGGAGGAGAAGCCAGGAAAATTAGGCAGACACAAGGAGGGGAGGGAAAGGGCTATGGTAAACCCAAGCCGTCTAATGGGACAGATTTTTTTCCCCCCAATCAGAATAATCCTCAAATGGAGTAAGAGGCAGACTAAGAAACTTGCACCACCTTGTTTCACAACAGATTGCAGCAAAAGAAACTTTGGGGATCCTCAAGTTCACATACCTGAGCATGTGTACCTGCATGCGCCTGTTTTAAGACAGATGGAAGGAACAGGGATCCTCACACAAACAACATAAACTCATGAGCCGTCTCCATGATACCATCTGGGGCCCCGTCTCCCCACTGACTCCAGGGCGACCACCGTGAGGAAGACCAGAAGAGCCCGTGAAAAACTGGTTGCGCAGGCTACCCCGGTGATGACTAAACAGGGAAGAGTTTGCCTTCTCCAGCGGCCTCCGCATCCCCAGGGAAATCGCTTCTGGCTGAAAGGGGGCTCTACCCTAGAACAATAAAAGTTCAGGCTTCTAGAAATTCCCTGGGTTTGCCGACAGTGCCAGAGACGGAGAAAGCCAATCCTGAACATGAAGTGCAGAGGCCGCCAGGTTCTTGGCTGATGACCTACCTACCTCTGCTTTTCTGCAGATTTTGGCCTGGGAAGGCAAGGCTACCTCACACCTTGATGTCTGCCGGTCTCTGCAAGGCCACATGCCATAGCATCTTCTGACACAGTCTCATTCAAGTCTTTCCCACATCTTGTCTCTACGGTGAGGAGGCAAAGCAGGAGGCTGGGAGGCCCCTCTGGCTCTTTCCCTCAAGCCCAGAGAATGGGGGTGTATTGGTTGGAATTCCCTGTTCTTCTTCCACTGAGGGGGAGAGCTCTTGGTCCCTGCAAAATCTGGCACATTTCTATTACCCCTCCCTCTGCCGGCTCCCCTCTTCCCTGTCAGGGCAGAAGAGTCACTGCTCACACATTTTCCTTCCATCCAGCCTCTGGTCATCAGAATTGACAATCTGTGTGCTGACCCTTCACCTTTCACATAATGCAGCAAGCATTGGGAGGTGGTTTGTGATTCCAGCGATCCTGTTTCATCCCTGAAGGTGCCCAGAAGGGGACTTTGTCTTTTGCAATCTGCACCCCTAAATGACAGGGCCCTGAGTTTGTGGTAACCTGCAAAATTCATTTGCGTCCCCACTAATTCAGTTCCTTCAACAAATCACACTAGTATAGGATCTACACAGCTTTCAAGATGTGTCACCATTATGTGAACACATGTAATTGCTACCTTCACACAACACACCTACCTACCCAGCCAATTACTTTCACCCAGGGCGCTGCTGGGCTGACTGGCAAAAACCTTTGTTCTGACTTTTTTGGGCACTTCCAGCAGACTGGCTGGCTGGTGTCTGCTTCAGGGCAACCACAACAACTGGGAGCCAGACTGTTTTTGATCATTAACCGGCTCCCACCAGGTGATTCCGACCTGGGGCCTGCAACATTCCTCTCGGGTTTGTTTACCAGGCTGGAGGGGCTCCAGCAACCGAAGCTGGAAGCGTCTCAGGAGGACAACTTCCCTTCTCGGCTGCCGCCTCTGCGGGCATGCAATACAAATCCGGCCCAGGAGAAGCGCAGCTGCCCGCCCACCCGCCCCGCCAGGAAGGCCAAGGAGAACTTGGGGTGCGGGAGGGGGGCAGCTGCTGCCATGGCGGCTTCGAGCCCCGCCCGGCCAGACCTCGCCTCGGGTCGCCCGCTCCAACGAAAAAGTCGCAGCCTTTTTCTCGGCTGGGCTGGGGCTGTTCACGGACCACCATCCGCCTCCAGCGCTTTCCTGACAGCCAATGCGCTTCTGCGGGCTGGCGGGGGGTCTTAAGGGCATTTAGTCCAGCCCTCCCCGAGACAGAGCGTCCGTAGCAGCCTTCCACCCCTCCGGCGCCTTCAGGCAGGAAGCAGCCTCGCGGCCGGAGTGAGACGGGGCGCGACCGGGTGCCAAAGCGCCCAAAGAGGCGGGCGATGCCCCCCGCCCGGCCCGCCCAGGCCCCGCTTACCGGCCAGCAGCGAGAGCGGCAGCAGCAGCCAGTAAAGGACACCGCACAGGACCCGCAGCTCCATCGCGCCGCCGCTTCAGTCACAGGGTCGGCGGGCGGCCGTCGGCATTGTCCCGGTCCCGGGCTCCGAGTCCCGAAGCGGCGCCTGGCTGGGCGCAGTGCGGCGGCGGCGGCGGCGGCTCCGTCGGTTTCGCGCCCCACCCGAGCCCAGCCGCCCTCTCTCGCCCTCGGGCCGCGGGAGCTCAGCCCGTCCCCGGGGGAGGAGCGGGGGGCGGTCTCGGCTCTGCCCCGCAGCCTGACCCAGCCTCGGCCGGCCTTCCGCGCAGCGCAGCCCCGCTCGGCCGCCGATGTCCCGGCTCTCTCCGGCCGCGCACGTGCCAGCTCGGACCCTCCCGGTTAGAGCTGCTGCTGTGCCGCCTCCGCCCACCCGCCGGGGCCGCCCCCCCCCTCCCCTGGCGCTGTTGGCCGGGCGGCAGCTCCACCTAGTGCCCGCTGCGACGGCCTCTCCGGCCCTACACGTCGGACCAGGCGGAGAGACCCTCCAAAGCCCCGACTCGCCTTGCGGGGGCTGCTCAGCCTGGACTCAGGCGGCGATCAGGCTCCCACCCTCGGGGCTCGGAGGCTGCTTCTGCCCGCCCCCTCCCAGAGCTCCGTGGTAGATGGAGCGCCTGCTTTCGCCCCTTGCCCTCCTAAGGCCCGCAGGCGAACCAACGCCCCCCCCCGCCCGCCCAGGTATCCCATGCCTGGCCTCACCTGGAGTCCGGGCCGCCTTCTCGCTCCCAGCCGCAGGAGCTCCGGAGGCCCCCAAGCGCTGCCCCGCCTCAGCCGGGACCCTGCCGGGGTGCGTCGGGCGGAGCAGCAGAAAGCCCCGCCAGCCCCGGTGTAGAAGCTCGCGGGGGGCGCCGAGGAAAGCAGGCCCGGAGCGGAGTTTCCTGACGCGCGTCGCGAGGCCTTCGGAGTGAGCCCCAAAGCAAGAGACCAGCAGGAGGCCCTTCGGGGGAAGCAGGCCTGAGGCAGCTACGGGGCAGCGCCTGGTCCTGGACGGGCCGGGCCGAAGCGCAGCCGGCGGAGAGGCTTCCAGGCGGCCCCTGCCCAGCTCCGGGGAGGGCGCCTCTTCGTCCCAGAGCTCTGACCCGGGGACCCTGCCTGGGGAGAGGACCGTCTGAACCCGGCCTCTTTCGTGAACGGGACAAACGGGTTGCAGGAAACGGTGCGGAGACGAGTTCGCACATTGTCCCTCGCCAGGGGCTGCAACCGTCGCCCGAACGCCCCCCTGGCAGCGGGCTGCGGCCTAAGGCCGGCCGGGGGATCGTGACCGAGAAGCGAGGCCGGCCCGTCGAGAGGGTCCCGGGCGGCGGCGCGGCCCCTTTAAGAGCGCAGCGCGGGAAAAGCGGGGGCGGGGCTTAGCCGCCCCGCGAAAGTGGCCACTTTGTATCCGCGGCGGCGGCGGGCGAGATGGCGCAGCTCCGCCTGACCCGCTTCTTCCCGCAGAGCAAGGCCGGCCGGGAGCAGCCGCGGGGCGCTAAGCGGCGGAAAGGGGCGGCGGGGGAGCCAGGGCTGGAGCCGGACGGCGACTGGGCCGGCCCCGCTGAGCAGAAGCCGCGGCTGGGTCCGCCCGGGACTCCGCTCGCCTCCGCATCCCCGCCGGCTAGGCCGCCCAGCAGGAAGAGGCGCCGCTCGGAGCCCGAGATGGAAGCGGAGCGGAGCCCCGTCGGCCCGCATCGCCGCCCGCCCAAAGGGGGCGCCAGGAAGAGGCTGCTGATGCCCGAGGCGGAGGCGGCGGTGAGTCCCGTCCCCCCCCTCCCCCACCGCCGTGGCTCCTCTTCTCCCAGGCGGCCTCGATCCGGATTGACGGCCTGCCGCCTCGCTGCCAGGTCAGAGCCGCTGTGGGCATCCGAGCCCCGGTCTGGGTCGGACGGAGCCCCCTCCCCGCGACCCGGTCCAGCTGGGCTGGGGGGCCGCTTGGTCTCCTCCACGTGTTGCTCTGATGCTGCTCCGTTTTCCGATGCCTGGTCGTGTGAAGGGAACTCCGGATTATGCCAGGCTGCCTGTTCTTGTCCCTCTCCCAAGGGACCCCGGGCATGAGCCGGGTTCCCTTGAGTTGGGCCAGGGCCTTGTGTGAAAGAGAAAGCCGCACGGGTTGACTGAGGCTCTGCTTCTGTTTCAGGTCTCTGCCTGCCCCTCATCCACAGCAGCTCTGGCGCCCGCCAGCCCCTCCTCCCTGGATAAGGAAGCCAAGGAGCTGGTGAACCAGATTCTCTCACCTGGCTCGGGGGCTGTGGCTGGTCCAGAGGAGAAGGTGAGGGAGGGCAGGGCTGGCTGGGGAATTCTGGGAGTTCGTGGGGCTTAAAAGTTGCCAAAATCGGACACCCCTGCATTGCAGATTGGAGCTGACCTAAAAATCATCATCTCCCTATCTTTGTGCCCTGGCCAGCCTCCCTTGCTCTCCCCCCGCCTCACCTCTAATGCACCTTCGACCCTTGCCTTTTCCCTGAGGCGGGGGTTTTGCAAGGGGGGGGCACTGCTTCATTCTTGAATCCCAGGGAGGAGGGGGTGGCCAGGCTTGCTGAGATCTCCCCCTTCTGTGCAGGATGCACCCCAAAAGCAGCTCCTGGAGCTAAAGGGCCGTTTGGGCAAGATCCACAGCCTGGTACAGAAGATCAAGGGCGGAACTGCCAACCTGGAATCTGATGGCGACCTAAAGGGCCGATTGGAACGGGCCCGGCTGCTGGAATCCCAGATCCGCCAGAGGAAGCTCTTCCCGCAAGAGGGGAGGAAGGACCTGGCACCCACAGCAGAGACCAGGTGGGAAGATGGCTCTGCCCATCTTGAAGCAGAGGTGGGGGTCGGGGCGGGGGCAGGCCACTGGCACGACTGGCTCCCCCGAGAGCCGGTCTGGTTCAACTGGCTGGATGGAGAAGCCCACCGTTTGAAGCCTCTCCCCCCACCTCCTGGCTTAGTGAGAAGGTGCCGGCCTATCAGCGCTTCCACACCCTCGCCCAAGATGTGCCCCCCGGTCTGCTCCTGCCGTACAAATACAAGGTGCTGGCCGAGATGTTCCGCAGCACAGACACCGTCGTGGCGATGATGTTCAACCGCTTGGAAGCGGTCACCTTTGCCAAGGTCAAGCAAGGCGTGCAGGAGATGACACGCAAGTGAGTTTATTTTTCAGGTGTTGGATTGGAGACTTCTGGGCACCCCTTTAGACCGAGGGCCTCCAACCTTGGTACGTTGAAGACTGGTGGACTTCAATCCACAGAATTCTTCCTCCAGTCATGTTAGCTCAGGAATTCTGGGGGTTGAAGTCCACCAGTCTTCCAAGTGGTGAAGGTTGGACACCCGTTTAGACCCAAGACTGGAGCTTTCCATGGGGCTTCGGTGAGGACATTGCTTCCCATCCACGCAGGGCTCGCTCTGGGCCTGGTCATCATTTTCTGGAAAATGAATGTTGCCCCCTGTAGGCGCTTTGAAGAACGGCACTTGGGGCAGATGAAGACGGTGTACCCAGGTTCTTACATCCTGCGCCAAGAGAGAAACATCCCTACCTTTGGTGGACCAGGGAAGCAGGGCGCCTACCAGCTGACTATCGAGCCAGAGCTGGGAACAGGTGGGTCTGGGCAGGCGGCCCCCTGCTTTCACAAGCACTTTGTGTGAGCTCAGCCTTGGTGTTTGTCTGCAGGGGGGTCTGGGCTCTTTCCTCCAGCAAGAAAGCTTTTTTTGCTGTTTCCCGTCAAGAAACGAGGACCTGCTGATGCCCATCTGGATGCCACTTCGCTTCCCTAAAGCGTGGGGGGGGGGTTTGCAGTGGGGGACTGGGAGATGGGAAGGGAAACCTGAGCACCGATTCCTCCTCTCTCCCCCAGGGGAGAAACTGACCGCATCCCGGCTGATGGAACGTCGGAGCATCTTCTGCAAGAACTTGACGGCCAGGGTCAAGGAGCACCACAAGGCAAGCACTCCTGGGGGGGGCAGTTTGGCACCCTCCCCCCTCCCCCACTGGCAGGGCAGGAAGGTGGCATGTCCCATTTCTTGAGACGTGTGCTTGGCCTCCCCCTAGGCGTTCCTGGCTTCTCTGGACCCTCCGATGGCGATAGCAGAGGATGAGCTAACCCGCTGGCACCCTCGCTTCCCGGTAGACGAAGTGCCCGAGATCGTGCCTGCCAAGCTGCCCCAGCCTCCCCACTTGGACAGGGTCACCACTGCGCAGGAGGTGCTGGCCAAGGCCCAAGGCACACTGACACCCAAGGTACAGCTGGGCGGGTTGCTCTGCACACCACAAGCCTTTGCAGGGGGGGTTTAGCCAGAGTGCCTGCCTTTTCGCCTCCCCAAACAGATGGAAAAGGCCTTGACCAACCTGGTCTTACGGACGGCAGGCAACAGCAGCCCCTCCATCCCGCAGCCTCCTCGCTCAGCTCTGCCCGGAACCCCCAACAGCCTGAGAGGCGTCTCGCAGTCCTTGGTGGAAAGGGTGAGTTTACCACCCCTCAAACTGTGGCTGCTGCCATCTTCCCTGGGTGGACCTCTGAGAACCAGCCTGCAATAATACCTTCCACTAAGCTGGGGGATTCTGGGAGCTAAAGTCTAGATGTCTTGCCAAAGTTGGAGAAACCTGCTATAAGAAAGTCAAAGCTGGGCACCCTCCATCCAGCAGGCTAGCCTGGCGCCAGATGCCCACGGTTGGAATTCCAGCCACAATGTCAAAGACTGCCCTTTACCCACCATCTCTCTCCTCAGGTCAGGGCCAAGGAGGCTCAGAAGCTGCAGGCGCTGATGACACGGAACCCCCAGCAGGAGCAGCGCCTGGCGATGCTGGGCCGCCTGCCGGAAATGGCGCGTATCCTGCGCAACGTCTTTGTGGCCGAAAAGAAGCAGGCCCTCTCCATGGAGCTGACGTGCCAGCGGATGATGGACAGCTACCAGGCGCTCATGCCCACAGGTGAAGCAGGCGGCTCTGGGGCAGGGAAGGGAAGCGGCTGCTCACTGCCCTTTGGCAACTAGGCCTAGTTACTCCGCAACCGCAAAGCCCAACCGCCTTTGGCAGCTCAGATGATTTGGCAACCCCAACAGGAAAACCACTTCAGGACTGCCTGGACTGAGGGTTCTCCTGCCAAGCAACAAGTCCTCCCCAGGTCTTAAAGAGCTGTGGGTTTCAACTCCCAGAATTCCCCAGGCAGGCGGCCATCTTAAGTCCTCAAATCCACAGGTTTTCATCGTCTGCCAGTCATTCACCAGTCTTAGAATTTGCCAGCACTGGACATCCCTGTTCTAAACCATTTAAGGTTTGAGCTGATCGGTCCATCTAAATCTAGCACTGCGTTAGATTTAGTTAGGGCAGCATGATTTCCAGTCGGTTTCAAAAGATTCACCTGGAAACAACAGGCCAGAAATTTGATCTGCAGAAGAACTAACTGCTGTCCTACTGAACGGAGATTCCAGTCCTTCCCCTGGGAAGGGGGCCTGGAGCCCCTCACCCTCCAGCAACGGCTTCCCTGTGTTTGAGAAGACCCCTGGCCTTCAAACAGGGCAGGCTTCTTATGTCCCCCTTCCCCCCCTGCAGGAGAGATGGAAAAACACCTCCACCTCTTCGCAGAGCTCCTGCCGGATTGGGTGCGCATCCTGGCCATTCGCCAAGAGAATTACCTGAAGCTGGACAAAGCCATGGACCTCAATATCGTAACCGAGAGGCTAACTGCGAGAAAGCGGGAAGAGGAGAAGTTCTGATTTGGGGGGGGGGGGGGGCGGGAGAAAGAGACGCCCAGAAAATGGACTTCCTGGGGGGGGGGAAGCTGACGCCTGCCGTGTCTTCTACATAGAAAAAGGGGAGTGGCTTTTCTGTCCAATGGAAAACCCACAAGCTTTTAGGCAGCGCCATGACGGAGGGTGGGCATTATTACGCAATTCAACAAACCGCTTTTTTAAAGGCACAAAACATTTTTTGTCTCTTGGGCAGTTTGGAAAGGGTGTGGCTGCTTTTCCAGGAAGGGAGGGGGGAAGGTTGGAATCCCACATCCTGTCCATGAGTCAAGAGCAAAGAGGAACACTCTGGTGTGTTTGTTTGTTTGTTTTCTTTTAAAGAAAGGCTTGTTCTGTCTTGAAATGTGATTTGCATACGAAACTTGGCATTAAACTCCACTTACTTGAAGCTGGCCAAATACATCTCTGCCCCCCTCCCCTCCCTAAGTGCAAACAGAAGCTCAAGGCTGCTTCCAAAACGCTTCTAAATGGCAGGTGCCCCTTGAGCAGTTCTGCTGCGGCCCTCGGCATGCCCGACCCCCTGAACAGCAGGCCTGTGAGGCACAGGGCTTCAAGAAACCCCACCAGGGCCAGGTATAAGAAGAGCAGCGTGTCTTTAATAGCAAATAATTTTACAGAAGGGTTCTTTCCTTCCAGCTATTTCTAGGGTAGAGTGAGAAGGAGCCACAAAATGCAAGCCTCCCCTTGCAGGGCAGCTAGGAAAAAGCACCTCCTTGCCTAGTAAGTAATCCAAACTACGCAGGTGGATACACTGAGTCCCTACTACAGCTGGCCTAATTGAAGTGGGAATGCCAGGAACATTCGCAAGACTGAACTCAATATGGGGCATTAAGAGTGAAGTCAACATGATTTTGTGGCTGGGTTGCTTAAGGCCCACTCAGCCAACTGGCTTTCTGGAGGCTGTGGGCCCAGCTTATTTCCCTCTGGCTTCTGGAAGGGAATATGAATGCGCATTTGTTTTGAACCTCAGAGCCCATCCTTCTCTGGAACAGATCCACATGTGCTCCAGCTACAACCCGTGGGGCTATATTGCCAAAGACCTCTGGCTGCCCTTGGTGTGGGTTCCAAATCGTACTTGGAAGTACTTGGTGCGCCGTTTCACCATGTAAGGAACTATACTCAGCGCTTTCCGGATTGCTCAAGGTTTGGCCAGCATGCAAAGAAGTTGTAGCCCCCCCACCCCCACCCCTTGGGAAATTTAGGATTTGGAAATGGGACGGTGGAGGCGAGTTGCAGGGAGGACTAACTCCAGGCCTCAGTGGTATTGCAAAAGCGAGTAGAGGGGGAAGGGCTTCAGGGCTTCTACACCATTGAGGAAGGACAGCTCGATGAGCACCAGGCAGCCCAAGATGTCGGCCTGCAGCTTTGTCATCAGCTCGCAGGCGGCTCTCATGGTACCTAGGAGGGAGAGGAGCTGTTAGGGGGCCAAGAGGACAATGGGCAAATATGATGATCAATTCAGGTCCTGCCTTTCCTTCCAAGAGCGTGACATCGCTCTCAGTTCCCACCTTTGCCATGCTACCACCTTGGATGCCAATTACGATGGCAATGTGGCCTCTGGATTAGGTGCCATCCTTCTCTCCCTACCGGTTGTGGGGCTGGGACTCGAAGGAATGGATCCTGCCCCACTTGTGGGCTTGCAAGAGGCAGATGAAGGCTGGAAGTGTTAACCTCCTGTTGGATCCTTTGTGGTTCTTAAGCAGCAGAAATAATATGGCTGAACACACCTCGCCAAGACCAGCTTTTGGGGTGGGGCTATAAAAATGAACTTTAAAAAAAGGAGGTGGTAATTTCCACAAACCAGTCTGAATTCACCGCCTGCCCGCACCTCCTCTTCCTTTACACAGTTGAGTTCACTTGCACACTCTGGGGAAATCCCTGAATTCCCCCTCCCTGCCCACCACATGTCCTGGGTGTTGCAAGAAGCTAGCAATCATTTACCTCCCGTTGCCAGCAGATCATCAACTATGATGACTTTCTGTCCTGGCTCCACTGCATCCTTCTGGACTTCCAGTTCCGCCTGCAGGGAGGAGGAGAACAAACGGCCTTTTATCCTAATCCTGCAGGTTGCCCTTGGCAGGCCAGCCAAAAGCCACAAACAGTTGGAAGGGACCTTGGAGGTCCTCTAGTCCAATCTCCTTCATAAGCAGGAGACCTAGATACCGTTTCAGTCATGTGGTTATCCAATCTCTTCTTTAAAACCTCCAGGGTCGGAGCACCCACAACTTTGCTACAACTTTGTCGGAGTTGCACAAACTCACCTTGCCGTATTCCAGCGCATAGGACATGGATTCGGTGGCTCCTGGGAGCTTCCCTTTCTTGCGGATGAGGAGGAATCCAACCCCCAACCTCTGGGCCAAAACTGGCCCAAAGAGGAAGCCACGGGAATCGAGGCCTGGCATAACAGAGCAAAGGAGGGTCAGCCCAGAGGGCAAAAAGGGGGTCTTTACAAGCAGCAGGTGAGGAACCACACCTGGGCCTGCGTGGAGGCAGTCAAGCACACCACCGGCTTTCCATAAAAAAAATTTGCACAATTAGGAGAAAGCAGAAGTTCCGACTTTCTTTGGAGCGGACAAGAAAGTTTAGGGGTTGGTGAGCTTCTCCAAAGATGACAGAAACGGGCCAGTGCAATACAAAGAGCATTATGCCACCAGCAACAAAAGCGAAGGCACTGAGTTACTAGGACTTTGAGAGGTAGCTGTCACCCAATTGCTGGAAGAGGGAAGGCAGGTCCGCCAGGTGCTGGGCTCTTTCCAGAGGGGAGAAGGGGCCTCCTCGGCCTTTATCCATTGTGGCCCATCCCAAAGCTCCCCAATTGAGGCTGCAACCTCTCTGTGACTCACCTGCGATGTAGTCGATGTTCTTGTGGGAGGCTGTGATGTAGGATTCCAGCAGGTCGATCGCTGCTTTGAATGCCACGGGGTCCTTCAACATGGGGCTGATGTCCCTGGGGAGGGAGAAGGAAAGGATGGAGGGGCGCCCCCAGGCTGGAAGGGCCCCCTTCCTCAGGGAATCCCCTTGGGGCCCTTTCCTACCCTGCCAGGTGGGTGGGTGGCAGGGGGAGGGGAGGGCCGCCTTGCCTCTGCTTGGCTTTCCAAGGTGAGGATGCAACCTGAGCCTGAGTCTTCCAGAGTTCCTTTCAGCCCCGAGTTTGGCCTTCCCGAACATGGGAAGCCCCGTTGCTCTGGAAGGGGCCGCCAAGAGGCTCGGGCTACGGCGAGCGAGGGACCCATCATCCCCTCCAGCACGCGCCTCCTTCCCGCGGCGGCCCCCAGAGAGCGACGAGGGGGCAGAGGCCGCGGCTGCAGAGCGGGCGGGGCTGGGGGGCCGAGAGGCAGCGGAGGGGGTTTCCCCTCTCGGGGAGGCGGCGGGGGAGCCCCCCTTTCGGATCCCGCCTAGGCCGCCTTGCAACCAGGTGCGCTCCGCGGGCCCGATTCCCCTGCGGTGGAGCCGGCCCGGGCCAGGGGCATTTCAGGCGCTCGGGCGGCTTCTCCGGCTCTGCCCCAACGCCGCGCAGGAGGGCAGCGAAGGGGAGACCCCCGACCCCTTACCGGAAAAGGACCCCGGGCGACGGAAAGTCCGGGAAATCCCGAATCCGCTGGCGGATCAAGCGCCGCTTCTGCTCGTCCTCGGAGCTCATGGCGAAAAGAGCTCCTCCTTCTCCGCAGGAGCAACGGGCATGTGCAGGGAGGAACCACCGCGCTGGAGCGGGGGAGTCCGGGGACAGGCCAGGGAAGAGGGGAATGGCGGGCTCCCGAGCGGAGCGGAGGATCTGCAGCCACCTCCCCCTCGCAGGACAGGGTCGGCCCTTCCGGGAAGCCCCCGCCCCCCAGGTCTGTGCCAAGCGGGGCTGCGGCCCTCCCTCCCAGGTGGGGCACAGAACCGCCCGGCCGAAGGTAAATCCCTCCCTGGCCGGGAATCTCAGCTCTGCTGGCTGGAGAATTCTGGGAGTTGAAGTCCACAAGTGGCCGAGTTTGGAGGCCTCTGTTGTAGCAGGGAGAGCAAGGAGCGCTGGACATCTGCCCCGCAGAGGCGCTTTTCCAAAAGGCCTTTTTCCCCCTTTGAAAAGGTTTTGCTTCTCATTCAGTTCTTGGACGAGAAGCGAAAGGTTTTCAAAGGAAAAACAACCCAGGAAGTCCGGTTGCCTTTGGGAGAAAGAGCCTTGGGGACACCCTGGCCTGGAGGATGGAGAACCTCCCTAGAGGCGGCGGCCTCTGCCTTTGCTCCCATCCCAGAGGGAGCACTCAAGCGCACGGGGCCAAAGTCCCGGTTTCAAAGCAGGGCCTCCTAGCCCCCGTCCCTTTCTTGGGGCAAAAAACTCCCCCCCAAAAGACACAACCACAGCGCTCAAATATATAAGCTGCCTTCATTTCTTACAAATGCTCAGCAGTATTAAAAATTGGCTTCCACAGATACAAAACTAACTCATTTTTCAAAAAAAAAAAGAAAAAAAAAATCACAGTAAGCTTCTTCATGTGAGGATTTGGCACTTCCCGAAAAGCAAGGGGGTTCCAAGAACAGAGTCGCTGTATCTTGAAGAGGCTGTTTGGCTATCGGCCCCAAGATCCTCTTCCCCTGGAGCCCGCTTGGGGCAGGGCGCTTCCCTGAAGGAGACCCTGAGGCTTGCAAGGCTATCAAGCATTTCCCCCGTTTCCGGAGAGCCTCACTTCCAGAGAGAGATGCAAGTCGTCCCAGTTCAAAGACCGAAGACCCGAAGCAACCCTGGGATGCTTCCTTCCGAACAAGCAGCAGCCGCTAGAGTCACCTTCCCTGGGGTGGGGGGTGGCAACAGTTGCTGGACAGCCGGTTGCCAAGGCCAGTTGCCCTCCTCAGTGAGGCCAAAAGCATTTCTTTGGGTCAGGAGGGGGAGCTTTCAAACACCTCCCCAGCTTCTCACAGCCCGGAGGAGCCCAGTTCTGGAAGAGAAAGAGAGAGAGAGTCAGTGCTCACCCCCCATCCCTGGGAAAGCCGGGGCTCTGGTCTCTGCTGCCATTGGAAGCGGAGCGTCTGGAACCCTTGCAAAGCCGGGGTGGGGCGGTGGCTCCCCTCCCCCGCTGTGAGGAGCTCTTCCCCCCCCCCCCCAGCTTCAGCTTCTGCATGGAAAATGCTGCAAGCATCTGTGCCGGCTGTGGCTGATGGATCCTCCCCCTGGATGAGAACAGCCACGCCAGATGTCCCCACAGTCCTTCAGCACAGGCCAAACTAGAGGGGGGGGGGCTCTACAGGCCTTTCCCTCCCCCCCCCCCCGCTCCGACTTCCTGAGTGAGAAACAGGATTTCAAGGAACCAAGAAAGGAGCCCGGCTGAGCCACAGAAACTTCGAAAGAGACTGGACAGCCCTTTGACCGGGAAGGTATCAGATCTCCTCCCCTGAGCAGGGGGTTGGACTGGAAGATCTCTTGAGGTCCCTTCCAGCCCCCTGATCCCACACTCTAGGTTCTATTTCAGAGGTCTCCAACCTTGGCCACTTTAAGACTTGGGGACTTCAACTCCCAGAATCTCTCAGCCACCTTTGCTTTGCTGGCTGAGGAATTCTGGGAGTTGAAGTCCATAAATTCTAAAGTTGCCAGGTTGAGGAGCCCGGTTCTGTTGTGCAGCTGAGGTCTTTTGTACGTAGCTGTTCCTTAGGCAGGGCCTTTTTGCACCTTTTTGTATAACCTGTACAGCACGATACTGGAGGCCCTTGGCCGATGCACCAATTGTTTTTTTGCACACAGCTTTGTGGAGCTTCTCCCAGGAGCCCCAGAGAAGCCAAGCTGGCATCCTTGGGAGGGCAGGAGTGAGGCCCATAAGAATGTGTGTGTGTGTGTGTGTCAATGAGAGGTTTGATGGGTTAGTCTGGCAACTGATGGATTGGAAGGCATTTACATAGCCAGAGGCTTGCTGGAACTGGCTCCAGTTCTGCAGAGCAGAAGCCGTGCCAGGAGGGACAGGACACTCTTCAGGCTTCCAAGGAGGGGATGCTCCTTCCTGGGGGGTGGGTGGGGGGAGAATGGCTGGGAGAGGGAGGGTATCCAGCCACTGGAGTGATGGGGGGGTCTGCGTGTCCCATGCGCCAGGGCTAAAAACCATGGAAGTCCTTCCGACCACTCAGGAGGAGGAGGAGGAGAAGGCTCTTTCTTCCCCTTTGTGAGGCAGCCCCTCCCTCTTAAAACTCCCCTGGACAGAGAGGCTGCCTCCTCCCCCCAGAGCCAACTCTCCCCCCATCGAATGCGAACAAGGCCCGGACTGCCAGTCAGCCCAGCGGATGTCCCCACTTCCCTTTCCCCACCCGCTTCCATCTGCTACACAGCATTCACAGCGCCTTCTTCTCTCACAGTTCCCCACCCAGCCATGGACGAAGCCGGGCTGTCAGTGGCTCGAGGGTCACCCCCCGTCCTGCTGGCCTTCCTTTCGGGGCTTTTGCCGAGAGAGCAAAGGAGAGCCTCTGCCTGCCTGCCTGCCTGCCTGGCCCAGCCTCTCCTGAAGCCCTGAATTCTGCACAGCTGACACCAGGGGGCAATGATGCCCAGCCAGAAGAGCAGGAGGCCCCGGGAGGCCTGCCCTGCCCCCCCCCCCCCCCAAAAAAAAAATCTCTGGGCAACTTAAAGGACAATTAACGGGGCTTTCAAAACCCACTTTCCATTTCCAAAATGCTAAAGAGAGGATACAGTGGGGCAGAAGGCATTTTCACCCCATTAAGCTCAGCCTCTTAAGAGGGTCACGGAGGAGCCTCCCGTGTCTTCTTCTTGTCCTAAACCATCCTGTGGTTTTGACAGGTTATGTAAAGTAAGCCATTGTGGCTTGTGAACTACGGCTTATGGCTTAGCCCCAGGTGAACCCAAGGAATTGTGGTTTATTTATGAAGACAAACCTTGGCTTAGGGCCCTGGGTGAACTAGAATCCCCAGGTGTAAGGTCTCTTTCCTTCTCCTAAACGTCTGGCATTGCTGCAGCTGGCAAAAACCTCCGTAGGAGTTCATGCTAAGCAAAACCGATAAAAACAAGGCTGACAGGACTGAAGCCTTTGGCAGCCAAGAGCCACATTTTCTCACTGGGGGAGAGATGCTGTAGGTGCCGTGCAGAAGGCCGACATGAGACCGATCCAGGGGAGTCTAACCGGAGAAGGCCTGCACCAGGGGGGTTTGTTGCATTTGAGGTCTGAAGCCAAAGCCAGCCTGCAGCAAGGGTAGCTCCGGGCGAGCTGGTCGCCGTAGGGCTACTTCAAGGGGGGCTTCTTCCGGCGGCTAGAAACACACCCTGAACCTGCTGCTTGCTGACGAGGAAACACCAGGCATTCAGTGCCAGGCCTCCTTTTACGTTTCCCACCTGGCGAGAACAGTGCAGCACAGCGTGTCCCCCGCCACAGGAGAGGCCAAAGGCCACCTGACCAAGGCCACCCCTATGCAGGGAGATCGTCTGGATGGCCCTCTATCATTCCCCCCCACCCCTTGGCAGCCTTTTCCCTGGGCCCACCTGGCCAGAGCAGGCCCACAGTCTCTTCCCCGTGGTCAGCCTACAAAGGGCACCCCTCCTTTTGCAAGGAAGACACGAAGCCTGGCGGTGGGAGAGGAGTTTTGGCCTTGGGAAGCTCGGGACTCAACAGAAACACAGCCCCCACCCCCCCAGACCTCGACCCAGCCCAGGGGCCTGGTGGTTTCGGGCCAGCATCAAAGGAGATAAGCCGGCCCCACGAGGCACAATAGGAGCTGTGGTTGTGTTTTGGTGCCTTACCATGACTGCCTTGTCACAGACGTTCAGCTGAGGCTGCCCTGGGACCAGTGTGGCCTTGTGCTCTTGGACGACGGGAGAGACCCTTTCCAAAACAAACTGGTATTCGGCACTGGCGAAGCTGAAACAGAACCACAGCTGACTCAAAGCCCCAAAGGAAGGGAAGGCTGATAGGCCTGGCCAGACTGCAGTCCCAACTGTTTCCTAAGCCATAAGTCGGTTGAGGACACACTACTACTGGGCAGTCAATCCAGCCAACTGAAGCTTCGTAGAATCCCAGAACTGGATGGCTCCACTGGAGGCCGTCCAGTCTGACCCCCTTTTCAATGCAAGAATCCCAATGGAAGCAACCCCCACAGATGACTGTCTAGTATTGCCTCGAACATGTCTCGCTTCTTGCTGGGGATCGTTCGTGGGGGATGGTCCAGGTTTGCCAAGTTTTTAAAAGTCCAAAGCGTTTCTCCTCAATTGCTTCCTGATCCTTTTCAGTTCAGGATCTCAGAGGCTGAAATGAGAGACTTCTGCCTCCAGAGCAGATCCCCTCCCAGTTCCCGCTCCCTAACAGGGCAGTGGTTCTTGGGGTGATGAACAACCCCCACCCCCATGGGAAACAAACTCCCTGGGCCATGACTGCTCTCGGCCGAGGGCAAGAGAGTTCCTTGCTAGGGTCCTGTCCCCTACCTTAAGGAGCAGCTCCTCCCTCCTCTTGGCCCCCCTTATTTTTATCAGGATTATAAACATTGGCAGGTACTTGTTTAAGTGGATTAATGGCTCCTTTCCTCTGTGGCCTTATTTCAAGCACATCTTGGGGCTTAAGACTTAGCGATCTCATTCTGTCTATCATATTTAGAATCCCTTAGGGAACAAACGAGTGCAAATCACATTCGGAGACCAAATGGAAACCACGGCCGACTCAAGCTTCCTCTTCGCTTCCGGTCCGAGCTCACCATGGTGCCCGGCTGTCGGGCTGTAGCCGCCCCCCCCCTCTCCAAGATCAACCGCACTCACAAGCCTGGGATGTGCCATGGCAGCACTTTTCGCAAATGCCAATCAGTACCATCCTCTTGGGCAGCTCTCCAATGCCCCAAAGGAAGTGGGTGGTGTGTGTCCCATTGCTTGCAACCAAGCTCCATGGGGGTGAGGGGGCTGGACCACCACAACCCGAAGCAAAGAGGAAGGAAGCTGGCAAAGGAAAGTTGCCCCGGCTGGTGATCTGATCTTGCTTGCTCAGCTGGGAAGTCGAGCTTTGAGGGATCCACTGCATAGCGAAACAGGTCCTGTGCTACGGAGCAGCCGACCCTCTGCGACTGTATTTCTCCATCTTGGCAGCTTTCAGAGACCTGGCCTTCCATCCCCACAAGGCCATGGGTTCTCAACAGGCTGGCTGGGGAATCCTGGGAGTTGAAGTCCAGACCTCTTAAAATCACCCAGGTTGAGAAACACGGCTGTACAAGGCTGCCCTAGATGAAGGCAGCTCACCTATCTTTGGGGAACCAGAATGGCCTGCTTAACTCAAGGCAGAACCGAATGCTGGTTCTTCTTCAGGCAGGCCTCGGGCTCCAGAGAAGGTCAGGAGCACCCATCCACCAACTGGCAGCAGGCCTGTCCAGGTCCCAGGGAGATGTGCTTGGCAGAGGCCGTCCGGTCTCCACCCCTGGGAATCAGAGCCACCCTCTCCCAGCAGGCAAGACGACCAAACGACAAGGGAGCTGTGGGGCTATGCTTGCACAATGTCCCTGGTAGCCATGGGGCCATGCCTGCACAGGGGTCTCGCATGCCTCTTGTGCCCCCAGGACGCACTAAATTTGTATTCCGCTTCCCCAAGAGCGGCTGGGAATTGCAGCGGAAGAATGAAAGGGGAGAGTGAGCCAGGGCTTGGAGAGGAAGCCGCCCGCGAGATTCCCCCTTTGTACCGGAATCATTCCAGGCCCTGGATGAAGGCAGGGAGGGGATGGAGTCCAGGGTACACTAATCAACACTTTACCTCCGGGAGGTCCCCAGAGAGCCAATCAGGAATGGAAGGGGAGGCAGGGGGTCCCAGGCTTAGGTGTGGCATGTGTGTTTAGCTCATCTGGCATAACTGTGCTCCTGCAATCTGTCCCACCTGAAGCAGATCCGTAAGACGGAGCTCATTCCGGGATTAACTCTGCCGTGGCTGGCAGCATCGCCAGCTGGGAACTGAGGGGGAGGGGTGGGGGGGCTTCATCCCAGGCATCTTTCAGGTTCTTTGCCCTCCCTTTCGAGCATGGCTGCGAATCCAAGGGATGGCAACCCTCGTGGCAAAATGGGTTGGGCCATCTGCAAAGGCGGGGCGGGGGCTTCCTTTGGGGGTGCCTCCCTGCCCATAGAGTTGCTCTCCCTGGGAGGCCGACCAGGGTCCACCTGCAACCGAGAAGCCCTTCTGCCCTTTCCACCCGAGGGCTCCTCCTTGCCCTTTACTCCAGGGTTACTCGACCTCAGCAACTTAAAGACGTGTGGATTTCAACTCGCAGCCGGCTGGGGAATTCTGGGAGTTGAAGTTCACAGATCTTAAGTTGCTGAGCTTGATTCTCATAGCTCCGCTTGTGCCTTCACAGAAGAAGCCTCCCTCTCCTCACTGGCCATCTACGGAAAAAAGGGGCCAGGAGGTCGGTTCTCCCAGAGGCAAAGCTGCCCATAGACACCAGCATTCTCCCCCTTCCCCGTGGACAGGAATACGGTTGTTTGGCTGGCCTGCAGGCCACACGGCCTTTGCTGGCACATGCTTGAAGTCCGTCCCCGTCCCCCCCATACACAGTTAGCATAGGCACCCCGGACAGGCCGGCCGCCGAGGGGGAGACTTAAGTTAAGCTAACACAGATACACACCACATGCCTCCTGACGGGACTGCAAGGCAGAACCCCTGGGGTGTTTCTCCCATGACTGGAGGCAGGAAGGCGCTCCGCCTGAGCTCTTTCCAAAGCTTCCTTTGGGGTGATCAGTGGAGCAGGGGAGCCTAGCGTGGTGTTGTCTTCCCTCCCCGGCATGTCCACGTAACCCCTTTCCCTTCACGGGATGGGGGGGGCTCCTCTCGCTCAGGTACCCCCACCCCCGCCTCACCTGATCGGGTACTTTTCTCCAGGGTCCTTTCCCAAGTGGAAGATCAGGGGGAGCTTCGAATGCTCCTCTTGCTCGTGGGTGGTGACCCCGGAAATGTTCTGCCCCGGGCAGAAATCGATGCCCTGCAGCACCAGGAAAGGAGGAGGGTCAGCAGTGAGGAGAAGCGGGGGAGGACAAGGGAGGGGGCAAAAGAGATGGAGCTGCAGCAGAGGCCCCAACGATTGCTCAGTCGGCATCCCACTCAGCTGCTCCCCATCCGGGCAGCGGCCACAGCTGGACCTTTGGTGCCTCAAGCTAAAATGCGACTTTTCCTTTTGGGGGATCATCTCCTTCTCCCCCACTTACTGCAGTTTGCACTCCACACGCCCATGCAGCTGCTCCGTCACCATCCAGGTCAGGGTTTCCCCAAAGGCGGTTTTCCCAAAGGCAACTGGACTTTCTTGGGTTTTTTTCCCTTGAAGACGTTTCACTTCTAATCCAAGGAGCTTCTTCAGTTCTGTTTACTGAAGAAGCTTCTTGGATTAGAAGTGAAATGTTTTCAAGGGAAAAAACCCCAAGAAAGTCCAGTTGCCTTTGGGAAAACCGCCTTTGAACCACCCATCCAGACTGTTAGGAATCTGCCCTCTGGGTCCATTCACCAACACATGAGCCTACAGGAGTGCAGCCTGGAGCATCTCCGGGGCAACCCAGATGTCCTAGGCACAGCTGTGACTCTTGGCAACCTGCCTGGCTACAAAAGACTTCGTGAGAGATGAAACCCTTCCCAGCCCTGAATATACCAACCATCTTGCCCTGGATCAGGCTCAGTCCAGATCTACACAGGTGGCAAAGGACAAGAGGTGTGGCAGGAAAGGAGTCAAGCGGGTGAGTCCCAATTCTCCCCCAGGCAGGTTCCTCTCTCCCTGGGCATTGTGTCTTAATTCTTCATGGGGGGGAGTGCCAACCCTCTGCCTCAAATGGCATTCTACATCCTGGCACGTCTGGACGATATAATGTCGTTTGACTCTTGCCTCACCTTGGCAGGGCCAGAGGAGGAAGGTGTGTGCCTCTTCCAGGACCCTCCTCCTTGCTTCTCGTTGATGGCCCAGCCCAGATTCCCCCCAGCGCCCCCTCCAAGGCCACCTTTCCAGGCTGCTGTTGCTTCCCAGAAGACCGAGGGTGCTATTAAGGAAGGCAGGGAGGTGGCACAGCTGCACTTTGCTTGCACATAAAACAAGCATTCATCCAAAAGTCTCTTTGCAGACGTCAGAGGAGGTGTGATTGGCAAACAATTTTCTAAAAATATCCTGTCTGTCTTTAGTGCATAGGCTGGTCAGTGGAGCAGTTAATATTCTGCTTTTCAATAAAGTAAGAAAGGTTAGAAGCTCATGAAATCCCATTTACCTGCACAGAGCTAAAGATTTCTGTCTCAGTGGCTGGAAGGAAGGAAAGGGAGAAAGAAAAGGCTTTGATAAGCTGCAGCAACCCTCGAATGGATTTTGAATGGCCATGGAGATGATGGACCTTTTCACCTTTGGTTGGCCAGAGACCCAGCAAGCTTTGCTTTTCTGCAAAGCCCAAATCTCTTCTTAGAGAGGAGAATAATAGAATGACAACAGCAGCAGCTAATAAGAGCCAAAAACCTAATAAAAGCCCAAACCGGAACAATTGTAACTTGGATGCAAATCAAAAAGGCTATTTAATGAAGAGAATGCTAATTAGCATGGGGGCCCTATCGTGCAAATGTGGTTTTTTTGCAGGAGGTAAGAATTTATTCTCTGGGTATTTGCTGCCCTGCTGTCTGTTTACAGAATCCGTTGCTTCTCATGTTAACACAGGCTTGAAATCAGGCATTCGACTAATCACCAAGGGTGGGTTAAGATCCGTCTGCCGGTCATTAGACACAGATCTCCTCCCTCTGGGTGGGCAACTAGAGCTGCTAGTCAAGATCAACCAGTATCACAGTATCACACAGTATCACAGGTGTGCCAACCTGGAAGCTTTGAAGCCTAACACCAGGCGAAACCCAGAGTGTAAATTCTTAATAAAAGTGCCTGAAAGATTTGCCAGACTTTTTAAGAAATAGGTCCAGAATCCTCCACCCTCCTACCCAAAAATGTCCCCTGCAAACAGCACTCCGCTCTCACTCATTTATCGATATGCTAATGACCTCCCTGAAACATCCAGCGTCCACGGCTCAAGTAAGTGTAAGGAAGAACCCATCTTCTTCAGGTTTGCCCTGCTCTGCCTCTGGTGCTGAATCTCAACTGTGTGGTTTCCTCCCTCTAACGCACGCCAACCCTCAGGGTCACCCTGCTCAGGGGTTGTGGTTGTGTTCCTGCATCTGTTTCCCGGCCAACAGCCACAGATGCTCAAGAAATATAAACAAGAAGCTAAGCAGCAGACGGGCACCAGTTGGCTCTCCCCAAGCACAAACGTTAACATGCTTTGATCTGGCAGCCCATCACCTGGGCACCACCTCCCTCCTTATGCTCAGCCAACCCTGCCTTCCTCCTGCAAAGGGGAGCTGAGATGCCCCTTCAGGATTCCAAACAGAGCCTCTCCTTTCCTAACGTGAACCGCTGCACTGCTGCAATGCATGAGGTTTAAGTAAGGTAGGATCAGAGGGGGCGGGGGGGGAGGGGGCCATCCGCTGCAAGAAGCACCCAAATGATCTACTCTCCAAGGCTGCCTTCACATCTGGGCAAGCTTTGGACTTGAGAGATGTGTCCTCATCTGCCCCATTCCAGGCCTGGGAAGGAAAGGGCACTAGAAGTGACACCCCCCCCTCCCCCCGAGAATAAACCAGGCTGGGTGCAGGTGGGAGAGTCCCAACTTCTCCAAGGCAACATGGCCTCTGCCTCCTTTCCAAACCTTCAAACTCTTCGGCGTCTCTAATTGATTCTCCAGTGCATCTGAGGTGTTAATCTGTCTGCCCAGATTTAAAGAGTTACCTATTATTATGTTCAGGAAAAAAACGTACCTCCACAAGTGTCATTTTTCATACCTCAGTTATTTACACCCATCTTCTCGGCACTAAACCTCCCTTCTGCTCCACACAACCCATTAATCAAGGGATGACAACTTAAAATTGTGCAAACAAGAACCACTTGTAAATCACAATGGCCCTTTTACAGTTTCTGGATGGCAGCTAAGTAAATATTCTTCCTCGGTCAGTTACAGCTGCAAACCAACTCTGCCAGCTTCTTCTTAGCCAGGTGGATTTCCTGCTGCGTTGCTTTGCTTTGCTTTCCTTCTTTTGGCATATCAAGAAAAACAGGTGCTTTTTGCAAGAGCCCTCTCTTGATAAGCTAAGATAAAGAGAATTCGGCCAATCCAGGACCAAGCAAGCCTTGAACAACTGCAGTTCTAACCATAGGATGGCCCAGAAGAACCACCTGTCCCCCCCTGAAGTTGCCCACTCCTATCCCTTCACACGGCAGACAGGACGGCACCCTTTGGGTCTCCAGGGCCATTCAGGGTCTACCAAAAGGCAGCCTCCTTCCCTCCATTATCCCAGCCTTCAACTGAGGCATTCCAGCCAGTTCAGGGTAAAACAGGTCAGATCCCAAGAAGGAAATCTCTAAGGAAATTTGGCCTTATTCCCTTGGGTCCAGTGCAGCAAAACATCCAATTAAAAAGCTGGCTCCTGTTCCGTTGAGGAGGTCTCAGCAGCTGCTGGATGTTGCAATTCCTGTTCTCATGTTCAACATATGTGTTTAAGACTCCCTTTTCATAAAGGAACCAACAACATCAAGTTGCTTTTGTTTATGTCTCTCCCAGCCTCACCATCAATAATATTGATAAAAAAACTGGAGACAGCAAAAAGGAGATTAAATAGCACTTATACTTTGCAAGTGTTTCAAACATCTGCAATCAAAAATGTAATGATGTTCAGCATTCTATTTTTTTTATATAAAAAAACCAACTATTACCTAGTGTTGTAATGAGTATCAAAGCACAGAAGAATAGGACCAATTTTAGCCCTCACACAATCTTCATGTTGTTAATGGGGGTTCTGTCCACTAATTGGGTGCTCCAGTTGTACCCACCCCAACCGCAGACAACATAAGCAGCAGGAAAGCAATGGATTTTTAATCACCCTATGATGTACAGTATAATTACTGACTTTTATCAACTAGCAGTTAAACAAAGACTTAGAAAGGAATAAACACTCCTTAATTGCACTTCTGCTACCACTCACAAGGGGATAACCTTGGAACCAGCAGCTCCATTATCAAAGCTGTGCTCCTTCTCACAGACTCACACCAGGCAGACAGGCAGCAAGGGTCCAAGGCCCTTTCTCCCAGCAGGCAGGCCTGAAATGCTGAATTTGACCAGAGGAACAAAGCACGTCAGAGTGCAACTGGGAAAGGGCCCCCTCCTTCTCTCCCTCCCAGTGTTTTTCAAACTTGGCAGCTTTAAGAATTCTGGGAGTTGAAGCCACACATCTTAAAGTTGCTATGTTTGAAAAACCGAATTAGTCTAAATGTTTTCTTTTTAATACAACCCTGATCCTCCCTAAAAGCCTTTTTAACACCTTTGAAGCCTCCTTAAAACTACGTCTTGCATTGAAGTTGATGTTTGATGATGCATCACTTTTGAAAATAGGAGGGAGGGAGGGAGGAATTAATTTTCAATTACCTGGCTGAACTGCTCCCAGGAATTGCTCCAGGTCCAGTAGTGGGCCTTATAAAGCCCAACCCGCACTGCCATCATCTCATTGCCACGGTAATAAAATACTGGTCTGATTGAGAGGATGGGGAGGGGCAAAGAGAGAGGTACAGCCACATGAGAAATGTAACATATCCAAAGAAGTCGCTCTTCTCCCCCCCCCCCCCCCAGGCAGCTGGAGATAAGGGAGACAAACTCTTTAGCAAAGCCTGGCCGGCAACTTAGCTATCAGTCAGGAGCAGGCAGCCTCCTAATAGCCTTTCTGCAAGGTTTTCAATGAGCATTTTTAAAAGCATCCATCAAGAGGGAGAGCTTGCCTAGCAAAGTCAGAAGGAAACCTTATACCAATTGTCTTGCCAGTGATTGTTCATCCTTGAACTGTGAAACTTCACACAGAGGAGTCCACTGACTTAAAATACTCAAGGGAGAAAGGCATGGAGATGCCAAAGATAGAGGAGGCCAAATTGCCAGCCCCAACGCCAGGAGAAACCAAGCTTTGAAATTTGCTTGGAACTCAAATAGAGCAACATAGATATTTCAGTCAATTATTTTGCAAAAAAAGAAGAATGCACCACATTATTCGTACAAACTCAGTGTTAAGTTGGTCTTTCCTGGAATTATGTGGCTTTTAATTGACCAAATCTAATTAGGCTGAGTGAATTTTAGGCCAGTTGTGCTGGTATCCTGTATTGTATCGTGTCCATAGCTCGACCTAAAACCTTAGCAGCAGAACTATAGGAAGGGGTGCTTCAGGAAAAGGCCACAGGGTCATAAGGTAAGCAGAGAAATTTTGGTCAAAATCGAGGACTCTGAAGTAGAAGAATCAACATTGTAATGCTAAGCTCCATGGAGTGACAAGGCAGTCACCAATATATGTTTCGAGCTCCAGATACAACATCCACAAAAGCTTTAGGAAGCAGGTGCTTCACCCTCACGAGCAGATGGCAGGAGTAACCCTTCTGTAATAAGAGGCTCCAAAAATAGCCCCCTATTTCTGCTGCACCTCAATAAGGCTGAGGATGGGGAGGGGGGATTGGCAGAGAGCTGCAAGAGGAGGGGGATGCCCATAACTCACCTGTCAATTAGTTTGCCTTGCAGGAGGACAGGCAGGAGGTCGATGCCGTCGATCTGCCTGTCACTGGGAGGCTGCAGTCCTGCCAGGGAGAGGCAAGTGGTGAAGAGATCCATCACGTTGGCCAGCTGGTAACTCACCTGCAAGTCATAAGACAAGAGCACGTGTGAGAACTCTTGTTTCAATGTTGGACATAAACTGTTTCAACTCCTACCTCAAAACGACGCTATAGAGCCCTGCACACCAGAACAACTGGACACAAGGACAGTTTTTTCCCCAAACGTCATCCCTCTGCTCAACCAATAATTCCCTCAACACTGTTCAACTATTTACAAAGTCTGCACTACTATAACTATTAATCTTCTCATCACTCCTTATCACCCATCCATCCCACCTGTGACTGTAGGACTGTAACTTTGCCGCTTGTATCCTAACGATTTATATGGACTGTTTCCTAGTATGACTTGATGGCTTACTGTACCCTCTGACTATCATTAAGTGTTGTACCTGATGATTCTCGACTCTTGACGAATGTATCTTTTCTTTCATGTGCACTGAGAGCATTTGCGCCAAGACAAATTCCTTGGGTGTCCAATCACATTTGGCCAATAAAGAATTCTATTCTATTCTATTCTATTCTATTCTATTCTATTCTATTCTATTCTTATTCCATTCCATATATATTGCCTGTTTCCTAGTATGATTAATTGCTTATTGTACCCTATGACCATCATTAATGATTCTTGACTCATGACTAATGAACCTTTTCTTTCATGTCCACTGAGAGCTTCTGCACCAAAGATAAATTCCTTGTGTGTCCAATCACACTTGGCCAATAAAAAGAATTCTATTCTATTCTATTCTATTCTATTCCAGTTCTAATTCTAATTCTATTAATTACCCAGATTGTTAAATATGCTTTTTCAAAAGCAATTGGATTTCCTTTGGCTTTTTTTATGCTTTATTAAAACCAAGCAAGTCCAGTTGCCTTTTGAAAAAAGCACCTTTGGGACAACCGTGACAGGATGACTGAGATAGACATGTACCCAGATTCTGGATCTCCCAAGTGACTGGGAGAGATGCTAAGGGCTTCCAAAGCTATTTGGGACGCTGTAGCCACAACCACCAGCAGGATTCTCCAGAGCACCATTTCCCAACCACAGCAACTTTAAGAGATGTGGAATTCTGGGAGTTAAAAATCCACACATCTTGAAGTTGCCAAGGTTGAAAAATGCTGTTCTGGACTACTGAAGGATGTTGGAGATGCAGGAAAAAAAACAAAGAATTTCAACTCCACATAAACATTTTAGAGCTGAGATTCTGGGATGCAGCTCCAAAGGAAACCCCGGCCGGCAGCAGCATTTTCCCACACCAGAAATGAACGGTCAGATCCCGAGGAGTGGAAGGTTTGGGTAAATTCCAAGGACCTTTTTATTCCTGCCACCAGCCCAGGAGGGGTGTATGACAATTACACTAATACCAAAGAAATGGTGGAATAGAATCATTTGAAAAGGATCAAAAGGAGGGACAGAATGAAACGTGAATGACAAAAATTGAAATATTTATTTTTAAATAATTAAATTTAACTGTTCAATTGTCCCACAGCACGTGGGCTGCAGCAAGTTGTCCCATTCCACCCAGGACTGCCAGCAACCGCCTTGCTCTTCCTCCCCTTTATTCCACCGGGCTTGGAGAAGACAGCTCGCTTTCAGCAGCCAAGTCTATCGCCCGTCACCCATCCTCTCCCTGCACGGAGGACAAAGGCCAATGTTACAGCCACTTGGGTTTATCTGCAGCACCATATTGGAGAGATAAAATCTGGGGTGGGGGCGGAAACGGGAGGAGGCTGCTGGGGGAGGGGGCTGCCCTCTGCTGTTTTCAGAGGGTGAATGTAGCACTTTCGTCTGCCGACAATCTCTTTCCCTCCTTTGCCATTCCCGCAACAAAATGGGGATGAGAAGGGAAGAGAAGGTTCTGGAGAGACGTGGCTTGGTGAAAAAAATAAAGAATGAAAGCCAGAGAGGAGCCAGATCAGATATTTTCCATATCAGCAAACAACAGCCCGTGTTACCATGCACGTGAAGAGGGGGTCTTATATATATTTTATAAACTCTCAGCACATACAGAGCGTATTTAAGAAAATGAAATCCCTTTTGCCGCGGGCCACATCGGGAGAAGAACTAGCCAGCTCCGGCGTTATCAGCGCTTTCAAGCTCTAACTCTGAATCAAAGGCGACAATTAATAAAGTTTCCCCCAACAGGAATGGAAAGGAGGAAAGCTAAATATTTGAAACTGGGTGAACAAATGTCAGGGTGTTTTTAAATAAAATCCTTTTACGTTTATCACAGCAAGCAGACCTGATATCTCTGTCTAATTCAATTTCAATTTGTACCTTGTGGGAGATAGCGAAGAAAAGGTTGCAGTGCTGTCTGTGGCTTGATGTGTTCTTTTCTCCTTCAGGGAGCAGAACAGGCGGGGAGGGGGAGGAGGGGGGGGCTGGAGGGGCTGGAACAGGAGAAGGGCTGAAAGAAGTGCAAAACCAGAAAGTCCTGCAGCTGGATCCTTCGAGAAAGCAGAAGCAGCAGGTGAACTCGCCCAGAAAACTCTGTTTACAGGCAGTCCTTGAGATACCACTCCAATGAAGCCTGTAGATTGGTCATAAGTCGCAAATGGATCAGCCGCATGACTGACCTGATTTTACTACGGTAGCTTTATTAGGGGTTAAACAAATCCAGGGCTCACTATGGTGCAGGTTTGCCAAAAACTGGAAGTGACAGAACATGAAAACAATTCAAAACCATCCATTTCCTACAACCCAGCAGTGAATGCCGTTATTATACCGATAGATCTGCAAGATGCCATATAAAGCAAAACTACTGTTAAGTTCTACAGAGAAGATCCTCCCCCAGACTCCTACCTGTCCTGCAGGTATGTGTCCTGGCCACCAGGCGATAGCAGGTTCTCTCATGCCACCTTCAAAAGTTGTTTCCTTGCCACATAGGAAAGGGCCATTGCTGCCTCCTGCATGAAGAGAAAATAATTCCAAAGCATTTCTGGACAGAGGAAGGTAGAGTTTGAATTCAGGATAATGGGCTAATAAGTCATTCAAAAAGACACTGTCAGCTTAATAATTAATATAATTAGATAATAAATCTAAATATTAAATCTTATAACATTCCGATTGTCTATTTCAAAAACAAGTGCTACAATTTTATTAAATTTTAAAATCTATCATTACTAAACATTTCAATATTATGAATTTATTATTTTTTCTCTTTAAAGGTTAGTAGGTAGAATGTACTAAACAGAATCAGATTGGGTATCAGGTGTTATTTTAAATATTAATTTAGGGGGAGGATAGAAAGGCATCATACTCTGATCAGTGATTTCAGGAGAAATTCTTTTTTTTTTTTTTTAACTATATGGAATGAGATAAATGGATAATCTGGAAAGAATGGACAAAAAATACAAATATCATGATTTAAATAAAAATGAATTAAATAAAACAGAAATAAGAAGAATGAAAAGCGGGGAGAAGTTATATAGAAGATATAGAATGGTAAATAAGATAGGTAATGGTATACAAGATGAACACGAATTTAACTGAAGTCCATACAAAGAGAGGTAATATGGGGCCAAACTACTTTCTTAAAAGAAGTTTTATATTTTTGTGTTTTGTGTGTCTATATTTTGTTTGAGAATTAATAAAACCTTGGAGGAATGTTGGATGAGAATAATGGTAATCAAGTCAGAGAGGAATGAAGATGATGATTATAAATTGGATAAATATAGAAAATAATAATTATAACAATGAAATTGAATACGAAAAGAGAAATAATGAGAAATTTGCTAAGAGATATCTATATGTTTATATTGAAATGGTGTAAAACAGAATTATGTTGCATAAAATAATATTTTACTTGACTTGTAAAATTAATAATGGAAAGAGGTTTTATGTATTTAATGGCTAATGATGGTTTGTTTGTCTTTAAAATCAATAAAATTTGTTTAAAAAAAAAAAAAGACACTGTCAGCTTAACACCCCTGCCCCCGATATAAGTATTTGTAGGCAATGCCCCTGGAAGAAAGCAAATCTGCTTCTAATATTCTGTCCCAACCCTACCAAGGTCCACTCCGAGAAAACTGACCTTGTTCTGGGGCTGAAATGAGGGCGGCACCATTGTCAGATGTAAAAAACACAAAAGTGTTGTTGCTGATGCCCAGATTTTGAAGGTGGCTGAGAATTTTCCCAATGCTAAAGTCAATTTCCCGCACAGCATCGCCATACCTAAGAGACAGGGAGAAGAAATGACAAAGCAGTTGAGGTAGATATGAAGGTATCGGAGTGTACTCAATGTATATATGTATATGTGTATGCATGTGTGTGTACAGACATGCAGGGCGCGGGGGAGCAGAAAAGGCCTCTCTCCCGACTTCCGCCTCCGCAGCCGAAGGGACTTTGTGCCACGGACTGTTGGGAGGTAATTCTAGCCAAGACTCTTAGACCTTGTGGGACAGCCAGGTCATTTTAACCACAGTGTATATTCCTAGGAGTAAAAAGCCAGTGGGGGCTGAGGTAAATGTCTCAATGGTGTCTTATGCCACAGCTCACTTATGGTGAGTTACCTCAGTTCCCACCAAGTGGCTTCCCTCAGGGAATAAGGTTGACTTCTGTGTCCTGAATAGTTTTAGCCAAGGCTCAAGTTTTTAGGAGGAAAATATTGGTGGGATCCGAGATAATCTCAGCCATGTCCTGTTAAAAGGACCAAACCACCTCAGGTGAGTAAGAGTTAACATTAGCTTTAAAGATAGTATTGCCTCAGGAGCTGAGCTTGCTCTTGGGAATAAAGTGAATTCTTGGAACATGAGTTGATTTTAGCCAAGGCTCAAGTTAAAACACATACTTGGCCAATAAAGCCTCTTCTATTCCTCTGCTCTACTCTAAACATGTAGAGCAGGGGTGTCCAACCTTGGCAACTTTAAGACTTGTGGACTTCAACTCCTAGAATTCCTCAGCCAGCTGGCTGAAGAATTCTGGGAGTTGAAGTCCACAAGTCTTAAAGTTGCCAAGGTTGGACACCCCTGATGTAGAGGATTAACTACTTCAAGGATCAAGGAAGGTAAACTCTCGGGGCCTAAGGCAATTTTAGGGACGCCTTCCTGTTCCTACAGAGTAAGAGAAACTCCTGGGGTTGGAGACCATATCTTTGGGAACAGTAAAAAAAAAAAAACTATGGTCTGAAGGATTCTCACGGGCATAGCATTTCAATTCATTGTAGCTTGTTTCATTCATAGGATAAAGAACATAAAAGGCCCTTTTTAAAATTGCTGAATTGATTTTCTAGTCTCTGAACATCAGGTAGATATTTGGTGATGTTGATTTTTTTTATTTTATTTCAAAGACCCTCACTATGCGAAATGAGAGGGACATTAGATTTACAGTTTTCTTGCCTGGCGTAACTTGGGCCATGGTGATGGTTCTTAGAACCAGGAAGAAGACCTCAACAGCCCCTTTTTAATGCTAGGTGTGGCTGATGATTCCTTTCGGCCATGTTAATGACTATTAAAGCTAAAACTAATAACAACCAATATGGCAGTTTCTTGTTAAGTAGCTTTATGGGCTAGTTTGGGAAAAACCTGGATGATTATTTTTCCTGCAGAAAGTAAACTACTACATGCATCACATTACCGTTTTACAAATGGCAGTGAGTCTCAAGCACATTTGTTATTTTGCAAGTTACATTCAAGGGAAAGGAAGAGGTTGACATTCCGTCAAGACAAGAAAATATGTTCAGAGAAGGGCTTGTCCTTCAGCATCAACTGCATTTGTTTCCTCTCTTCTTGACTTTTTCCGAACTGGCAGTGTCTTTTTTTTTTGCCGCTCCAAGCCATAGTGCATGGAAAAATAACTATAGTGTTACAGCAGAAACTCCTATGCTCTGAGCCCAAGAGGCAGTATGCTGAAGTGAGAACTGGCTGTGGAATTCTTTGAGTTGAAGTCCACACTTAAAGTTGCCAAGTTAGAAAAACACCGATCTCCATGATGCCTCCAGCCTCTACAATTCTATAAAACACAGTTTATACCAGGCATGGATATCTCTGCTGAGTCAGACTAGAAGGACTCTTGGGACATCGGGGAAGGGAAAGGAGAATAGGTTCCTCAAAACCAACTTACAATCCTCTTTGGCTTGTGCCCAGGAACTCCCTGGAGGCATACACAGGAGCATGGGTGGCATCGATGACCCAATAGAGAAAAAACGGCTGATGGCTGGCTTGCTGGCTGCTTATGAAATCCAGGGCTTCCTGGAAGAGAGAAGCAACTTTCAATGCAATCGCCCAGGCTACAGGAAGGATCTCTGGATTTGAAGCAGGTGTTGTCAGAACAAAATTACCTGTAAATACATTTGAGTTAGGTTTGCTTCTCCTGACTTACGATCAATTTTTATATCTTCATAATACCTACGATAGAAAAGACAACCAGAAAAACATTCCTTGCATTTTAGGTATGCAAAAATAAAGGAAAAAGGATTTGCTCCTCCTGAGGCAGGCTGTTGCTGACAGCAGCAACCATCAGCTCAATAAGCAAAGCTATTTTGCTCAAGTTCTTGTTCTAGCCTTTTCTTCATTCAGATTGAGTTCCTCCTCATCTTCCTATTTTATAAAGACCTCTATGAAAAATTACGTGTACACTTTTCCATACAAAATGTATGTTTTTGCAAGCCACCTTCCCTAGTGCATTTTTTTGTGTGCTTTTCAGTGCAGGTTTTAAAGATGTGGATGTGCTGCATTGTTCAGAAAAGCATTATCAGCTTATGACTGACTCAGTCTCAATTCAGTTACCACTTCAGGAACTGCGAGCTGGGAATGTTCATGTTAAAATATGAACGTTCTCTTCCTTCTTAGGAGATAATAATGTGAAGGATGAACTGTATTTCATGTCTGAATTTTGTTTAACATGAGCTACCTGGAATGAGTAGAATAGATGGCCTGTAAATGTATTTTAAAAAATGAAATCCATATGGACAAGAAGTAAATGGGAGGCTGGCCTTTCCTCAATGATTAAGGTATAACCCTTGAGTTCATACATAATTTATTAGATGTAGTAGTTTCTCAGTGAATGGATCCAGACCTCTCAAATGTGCTTTCAAGGTGGTTCATCATTTTCACTGCAAGTATTTGCATTGTGGCAGAAATTCTGAAATGTGAGGACCTGCCCAGGTACTTCATCCAGAAATTTACAGCTTCTTAAGGAAAGGAAAGCAATACAACCACTACTCAAACTTGGCTAGAAGAAAAGCAAGAGAATGCACTCCAAAACTACCCATGATCACAATGCTCAAAACCAGTTGAGCAAAACTAGTAAAGGAACCAAGAGAAGTGAGTAATATAAAAGAGATTACCTGCCGATCATTTCCGTATCCCTATAAACAGGGATGTTGGGGGTGGCCTTGTTATCATACGGTCCAAAATGGCAATTGGGAGAGCCAAACCAGGTGTCAAAGCCATGCCTCAAGGGATGGAACTGAGGTTGGTGGCCCAGGTGCCTAGAAAAAAATGATTAGCCAAAGAAGGGGGAAATTGCATCAGAGGGCAGCCAACAAACTCCTACATTCCATTAAAAAAAAAAAAACCACACAATTCAGGGAACTGGAGAATAGAAATAACACCCACAGCCAAGCAGCAAGCACTGGAATACTTCTTTACGGCACTTCTTCAATCTTTCCAGTTCATTCCTCCCACTTGTTAAGCGTCTTTGCTTGGCTCCTTCCTCTCCATCCTGCCCTGAGCAATGCAACCTATTTACTTTTTGGATTGCTAGGCCATCTTTCAAAACCAGGGTTTCCTAAGGCAATTTATAACCCAAACCATTTGCTGATGCCCAAGTGTGCATGAGTCATGTATTGATCCTTGCCATTCGCAGGGATCTGCTCAACAGTCCCTCAGGTTCTCTGGCTGGTCTTCAACGGGGCAGAGGAACAATGGCAAACAAGGATGGAAGAGAAAATAAGCTGCTCACCGCTGTGGCACAGGGGAAACTACAACTACAAAGGGTCACTGGAACTGCACTTACCTGCCAGGCACAAAATTGCCCTCCAGTGGAGGAAAATGCAGGAAGAAACATAGCCGGGTGATTTTTCCTGGGCTTGCACAAGACCCGTGTGATTCCCAGGAAATATTCTCAGAAAATGCCCTCTCCTGGGCCAACAGTTCCTACTCACAGTCCCTCACGCCCTAGACACTTCCCATCTCGATTATTGCAACACACTCCACGTGGGGCTGCCCCTGAAGAACATCCGGAAGCTCCAACTGGTACAAAATGCAGCGGCCCATATGGTTTTGTGCAGATCCCAGTGTGCCCATGTGTCACCTCTCCTGCAGGAGCTGGATTTGCCTATTTGCTTCTGGGTACAATTCAAGGTGCTGGCTATCCTTTTAAAGCCCTTCATGGCTTGGGACCTCAGGTGATCTGAGGGAAGGTCTCTTGCTGGTCACCTCTACCTGGCCCACTAGAATGGGGAGGCAGGGAATGCTGTGGGTCCCATCCCTGAGGGAGATACACCTGGTGGGACCCAGAAGAAGGGCCTCCCCCATGGTGGCTCCCTCTCTCTGAAACTAGCATTCTTCTGAAAGGCCCTGAAGACCTGCTTCTGCCAGCGGGCCTGGGGAACCCAGAGCGGGATGGAGTCCATCAAATGGCTCATGTGATCTGCTGTCGTCGGGGTGAAGGGTGGGAGTTGGTGGGTGATTTTTTGTTTTTTTCCCCAGATTTTGTTCTATTGTACTTTATTAATTTATTCGATTCTTTTTGTTAGTTTTTATTGTTTTTTATTTTAAATATGGTTCCACATTCTGTAAGCCGCCTTGAGTCATGGGCGAATAGGCGACAATATAAATTCAATAAATAAATATGCATTCACTACACATTCTATCCTGTCACCTGAAAACGCCTATTTTCCTGGAGCCACGTGGCCACTTCAGAATCGAATAATTGCACGTCCCCCTTCAGAGCTTTTGTTTCAGTCAAATCTTCCTCTGGAGGAAGAAGGAAGCGAACTTCCAGGGTTTAAATGAAGAGCCTAAGCAACTAAATCCAAAGCTACAGAGCTACAGAGCTTTGGTCCTGGACTGAGCCAGCCCAGGCTGGGAATCAGCTGTCTGGAAAGGGAGTTTCCTCTTCCAATTAAGCCACCCCTAGGCTGCTTGGATTTGTCGCCCAACATGCAGGCAGCCTCTGGAGAGCACCTAGTTGGGGAATAATCTGCCATATAACCATCAGGGACATTAATGAACCAGGTGATAAATAGGAGGAACACAACCACTTCGGTCTTTCACTTTCTTCTATTTTTCTGTGGATCAAAGAACACATTATTTTTTGCAGCTGCTGCAAGCTTCTTTTTAACAACCATGATTTATGTAGGCAAATCATTTCCTGGCTGTTTCTGTTCTTAACACCTGCGCCAGCACTACAGAGGTGGGTCATCAATTTAAATGATCCAACTCTTTGCTCATTTAAAGATGCTCCCAGGATGCAGCACAGGCAGATTGAGGTCAGTATTTGCTCACCGGCTCTCCGTTTACCCTCTGCCCATCTAGATTATAGCCCAACTCTTCAAAGATGTGCTAACATCATCAATCCATTTTCCTGTAGGAAGGGCACATTTAACTGGGATCAGAGAGAGGCACTTTCCCCTCTGAGAGAGTAAAGGACCACATCTCCATATTCCAAGGGAGTCAAAACCGGAAGAATTGACAACCAGGCACAAGCACTGCAAGCATTGCCGTTGGTAATGAAAAGAAATGGAAGAAGCACATGGACAGCTCAGAAATAAATCACAGCACATGGTTATCCAGACAGCTTGCCTCGATTTCTGAAGACTTACAGACTGAAATAGAACTCTGATCAGTTCCCCTACAAAAAGCAGAGAAATAATTGGCAGATCTTTTGAAAATTCAAGTTACAAATAAGGTTAAGTATTTGGGGATATATTTGACAACAAGATGTAGCACATTAAAGGAGGATAATTATATTAAACTTAAACAACAGATAGCTACAGATTTGAAGAAGTGGGAAAACTTGCAATTGTCATTAATAGGGAGAATTTCAACAATCAAGATGAATATCTTACCTAGAATATTATTTTTGTTTCAAACAATACCAATAAGGCTTGGAAAAGACTATTTTGAAGATCTAAATAAAATTATGTTGAAGTTTATATGGCAAGGTAAAAAAGCGAGAATAAAGCTAAAGCTTTTGCAAGATGCTAGAATTAGAGGAGGTTTTGGTCTGCCTAATTGGGAATTGTATTATCAAGCTGCAAATTTGATGTGGGTCAAAGAATGGATAACATTAAGGAAACATAGGTTGTTGACATTAGAAGGGCATGATTTGCTGTTGGGTTGGCATGCTTTCTTATGGTATAAGGGAACTAAAACACAGGGTTATTTTAGAAGACATTATGTACGGGAGTCTTTGTGGTTAAATTGGGAGAAGATAAAAAGACAATGTTATTTGAAAATTCCAGTTTGGTTATCGACCATTGAAGCATTTTCCTATCCTATAATTTACAAGAGGGAACAAACAGTTAGATATGGGGAACTTTTGGATGAAAAGGGTGAACTTAAATCGATCCAAAACTTAGAAGAACAAGGTATAAGGATGAATTGGTTTTCATATGCACAAATACACTCAAGGTATGATGAAGATTCTAAAACGGAGGGATTTTATGATAAGCAGACTGACTTAGATAAGATTTTGATGGGTACTGATGAGAAGGTGATTAAAAAATTATATGGTTATTTACTGGGAATGAAATTAGAGGAAGAACAAGTTAAAGAAACTATGATTGTTTGGGGGAAGAATTTTGGATATGGGATTGATTTGGAGAAATGGCAGAAATTGTGGTCTCAAAATTATAAAATGACAATGTCAACAGCATATAAAGAAAACTTGTATAAGATGTTTTACAGGTGGCACTTCCCCCCGACAAGAATAGCAAGAATGTTTAAGAACAAATCTGAAAAATGCTGGAAATGTCATCAGATACCCGGCTCGTATTACCATATGTGGTGGACTTGTGAGGATGCTAGAAAATATTGGACTATAATTCGCATGTGGTTGGAAAAAATGATAAAGAAACATATTGATTTGAAACCAGAGATCTTCTTATTGGGAATTTTACCTGATATATATAGTAAAGATTTGAAATACCTGATTGTAAATGTATTAACAGCGGCCAGGATTGTATTTGCTAAAAATTGGAAGAATGAGAAAATACCATTACAGGAAGAAATTATTAAGAAAATATTGGAATGTGCTGAGATGAGTAGATTGACATTTGAAATTAGAGAGCAAGAGGATAAACAATTTTATGAAATTTGGGATCTTTTTTATAAATGGCTGGATGATAAAATACGATAATAGAATATTTAGAATGCTAGATAGTAAGGAATATCTTTATTTTGCTATTATTTTGCTATTTGATATTATATTTATAAAGGATTTTTTAGGATTGATTTGATATGACTAGATGATTTGTTATAGAGTAAACTGGCTTAAAGTATTGTTAGCTCATTAAGCATGAATGATTAAAAATATAGTCAAAAACTTCTTTTTTTAGTGATATTAGGATATATAAATTTGGATTGACAATATGAGTTGTTATGTAATGTAATTGTAATTTGAGACTACAGAATGAATGCACAAAAATGATGAACCAACTGACACACTGGATGTACATATAAGAGTTGATGTTTTTATGTTTTGTTTGTCTTGTTTGTTTGTAGAAAATTAATAAAAACTTTTTTTCAAAAAAAAAAAAAAAAAGCAGAGAAATAAGGTAGCCAGAAAAAAAAAAAGAACCGTTACCATTTGCCAACTATCTTATTGGCATAGCCTGCTTTCTTCAGCAATTCTGGAAGGAGCAGCTCAGAGTCCGGGATGCCCCCCGTTATGTCCTGGGGCGTGTAGGCTGCATGAAGACAAGAACACTTTAGCTAGATGAACAAGCCTCAGGAGTCAGATTTGTGAGCTGATGCTCTCAGGTCTGAGGGTCGTTCAAGGATTAGAGGCATCTAAACCAGGCTATGCCGAAGACACCAAGAATAGATTCCAACGACTCTCTCTTGGGATCCATTCAAGGTATGTAGTCATTTTCCATTAATTCTTTACATCAGGAAAAGCAAAAGGCTATACTGAGGTTTTTAAATACACAGGGAAGAAAAGGGAAGGGGTAAAACCCTAATCCATGAAAATTTGTGTGCCATATTTTGAGCAGCAAATCTGACCTCTCATGCTTTACAGGCTAGCAGAGAAGGAGGCTTTCGACCAGGTACAGAATGAGCCAAGGAGACTTGAGAGGATATGTATTTGTTTATCATTTAGATTTACAAGGCCACCCAACTTAATACTGACTCTAGATGGCGCCGGGGCTGCAGGCTGGACATCTCCCCACCTACCAACACCACCGAAAAGCAGCCTCGGAGAACAGAAGAAGATCCCTGCAACACTCTGCTTTCCCTTCCCAAACGCCATAGCCAGTCCAGGAAGATGCCCCAATGAATGGCACTGAAGCTGCTGGGAGGCAAGAAAAAACTAGGAAGGTCACGCTATTCTCTTCTCAGGTGCTCCAAAGGCCAACAACAAGTGCAGGTAGTTCTTGACTTACAACAGTTTGTTTAGTGACCGTTCAAAGTTTCAACGGCACTGAAACATGTGACTTAGGACCGTTTTCCACTGTTGAAGCATCCCCTTTATTGCATGGTCAGAATGCAGGTGCTTGGCAACTGGGGCCTATTTATGATGCCTGCAGTATCCTGGGGTCATATGAGCCCCTCTCGTGATCTTCTGACAAGCCAGGTAAATGGGGGTGCCATATTCATATAACAACTGTGTTAATTTAACAACTGCTGGAATTCACTTAACTGTGGCAAAAATGAGGGAAACTCACTTAACAAATTTCTCACTTAGCAACAGAAATTTTGGACTCAATTGTGGTTGCAAGTCAAGGACTGCCTGTGTGATTGATTCTATCTTCACGCGATGCCTCAGCCTAAAGCAGATCCCGATTCTTTCAGGGCCCTAAATCCCCGATGCTCATCTTTGGATGAAGTGGGCTGGAAAAGACTTCAAGAACTATTAAATGTCAGTGCAAGTCATTGAGAGCTAAACTGAGAACCTTGTAACTCCCAGCATAGCCGTTTAACAGGACTTTTCAATTACCCTGGCTAGCCCATCTCTATTAAGCCATCACCAAGGAAGGCAACGGGCCCTTAGCCTACTTTAGATGCTGCACACATTCTTCCATAATCTTTTGCTCTTGTCGTTCTGTGAAAATCCCCCCTCTTCCAGCAGAGAGAGAAACACCCACACTTGCCAGCATGCGGCATGCATCAATCTGGAGCTGTAAATGCATGCTTCAAAACATATGGTCTCCTCCAGCATCTGCCATTTTGGAACAAACAATTCTAATGCCAGCTAGATTGGCCTCCAATCAGCTCAAGCTGGCATCTCCCCATGAAAATCCTGGAGCAAAGTGCTCATTATGGGCAGCTTAGTGATGCCCTCCAGATGCCCTTGACGAGTTCAGAGAACATATTTCTGCTAAAAGAGTAAATTTCATACAGATTGCTAAACTACAATAACACACGACTACTTTAATAACTCTTTTGTCAAATGTTCCTTAACCCCTTTGGCACAGAAACAAATTCTAGAATATAAACTGCATTGTTTAAAAACATTTTTTTAAGACCTCAACGGAGATCCTCTCCTCGTGGTAGTTTAGATGATTGTGCAAAATAACTGAGGTTGCCTGTCCCTCCCTCTTTGCAGGTTAGCCAATGCACCCTGTAAGTCTCCCTTAAGATGAAACTCTGAAGGCAGATCTTGCCCTTGGCTCTGCTTTCAGGAAGAGGACCTACCGTTCCTGGCATGGGCATTGGTGGTATAGAAGCCATTCCTTATAGGGAGACGGCCTGTCAGCAGGGCTGCCCTGGCTGAAAAGAAAAGGGAAACATGAAGGCAACAGCCGATCCCCCCAAGCCTGCCTTTCTTTCAAGCACCCAACCGATGACAACAGTTCTGCTCTTTCAGCATCACTACAGGGAACCCTGGACTGACGACTACAGTTGGGACCAGAACTACAGTGGTAAGTCACGCTGGTCATTAAACGAGTTACCATGTGACCATACCCCAATTTTACCTTTTTTGCAGTGGTAGTGAAGCGAATGCCACAGTTGTTAACAAAAAGTTGCAGATTGCAGATCCGCTGCAAATTGCCATAAACTTAGCCAGTTGCCAAGTGCCCAAAACACAATCATTGGGTGGGGTGGGGGGGAAGCTCAGAACTTTGAAACTGGATAGTAAATAGCTTTTTGGGGAGGTCCATCAGAACTCTGAATGGTTGCTAAGCAGCATAAGTTGAGGACTACCTGTGATTACCACTATTGCAATGTGTAGAACTTTATCCTAACTGCTCCCCAACCAGGCTGATCTGTGGAGAGCTTGGATGGACTCCTGGACTATCAGAGGAACTGAACTATTTTGGAGAATGGAACATTTCCTCAGGTACTTTCTAGAGCATTTAATCTGTAACACAAAAGACCTGTGGCTGTACAGTCGTTTTGGGTAATGCTATATCTTAGCACAGCTTTTTACCCACAGGCCCGTGACATTTCCCTCATTCTTGAGTCTACTTACATGGCGAACAGAGAGGGTTGGCAGTGTAGAAGCTTGGGAAAAGCATCCCTTCTGCAGCCATCTGGTCTAAGTTAGGGGTTTCTTTGGAAGGATTTCCAAACACACCTAAGTCACCCCAACCCATCTGAAAAAACACCAATAAGCAAGACAAATAAAAGCTTTTAGAGCCAGAATGTTAGCTTTTAACCTTTATATTTTTCTCATTCAGGTATTGGAAAGCATCACTAGAGCACCCAACATGGCAATGCTCACTTAAGGGGGGACCGGTTCTTTCCACAAGTGTCATGGAAAAGAGGAGAAAGCTTTCAACTTTGCAGAGTCTCATATTAACTGAGCCTCACCTGGATTATCAACCAAGCATGGATACTGGCTGTTTCCTCTGGGACAATAAGGAAACCAAGCAACCAAACTAAGAATGTGATGGCACCACTACTGACATCCCTCTGGGGGAACATTTATATCCCAAGTCTTGGGGCTCCATTCACAGTCACCAAGGTGCCCAGAACAGATCAAACTAGGATAATATTCCTGCTATTTATTTATTTTTTTCTTATAGGAGAGTGGCTGCTTTTGAGCACAGTTTGATTTTAAGGTAGAAGTGTGAAAAGCTTTAACTTTCTGGTGACCCTCAGAACTACTCAAGGCAAGTAATTCTGCAAGCAAATTATGTACTCTGTGTTGGCATAAGTCATTTTGTGGTTGCTGTGTGAATTTTCCATTCAGCATTATGAAATTAAAGGAAAACCCAGGAAAACGGTGCCAGGCCTGTCTTTTCTATACTGGCACCTGCAGCTCACACTCTTAGCCAGACTTCATCTACAACTTTTTTTTTAATGACACACACATATGCTGAAAAATAATAAAAAGAGGAAAAAATGAGAGTGTCTTTGTTGTATAGAAAAATAGGCAAAACAACAGGAACTTTCTTCTAAGGAATACACATGTTCATATACACATCAACAATTTCCAGCAACAAAAACTTACTAAATAAAGAGGCCCATTAGGAAATTCTCTGCTAATAGTTCAGTCAGCAGAAAAGTGGACTAATTTCCCGAAAGTGGTTGATGAATCATAATCATAGGAACAGTTCAAGAGGCCAGAGCTGAATTCTAAAGCTCTGTCGCTGCTAGGCCTTTTCCTGAAACGGAGGGGCAGCTATCCCAGTAGATTTCAACCTGTATAGGGAAAGTCTGTGACCCACACTTATTGAGAGGGCCCAGTCCTCCTTCAGACAGTCCAGGTGAGATGCTGAAAGGAGAGGTGAGCCTCAATCGCAGGGGGGGCATTCCATTAAGGGTAATGATCAAAACTGATCGGAATATTACTGAAATACTATTCAGAATGCAGGAAATGTGCAATGGGGAAAGTCCCAATTCTCATAACCATTTTTCTATACAGAGTAACACTTTCTGGCTTCCTGGCCTGCCAAAGCAACGTAAGTGTCTAAGTAGTACAGTCACTTTGGAATGAGATGGGTGGCATATGAAATTAATAAACAAAGACTCAATATTTCTTCAAAAATCTGGTAGTATCCAAAGAGATTGACTGGTCCATAAGGATTTTCAAGCTAAAGCTAACAAAAATTTAAACTTATCCCAGACAGAACGAGACAGGAAACCTCCAGAAACTTGGAATGCAAGAATTTCAAGACCGCACATCAGACAAAAAAGGCAAAAAGGCTCCCAGACACCTAGTGAAATTCAGGTTGGTTAAGACGCTATAAGCACAATTCCCTGCTGTTTACAGTTTCCAAGAGCCGCAATCAGTGGAAAGTTGTGTGTGTGGTTTTTTTTTCTTCGTCCCCACAAAATGAGCTGCCAATCGGCCCTGGGACTGAAGAAACGCAGGGGTGATTTTCAGACATTTCCAACTGATTTTCCATTTGCTGTAAAGGGCTGAGAAGTTGGGCTACGGATGGAAAGACTCAGTTCCTGGCAGGCAGAGACTTTGAGCTGGCAAATTTTAAGCCCAGGAAGTCCTGCGAAGGGGCGGGAACTCGGGTCTCTGAAAATGAACTGGGTGGTTTTGAAAAGGAGACCACCAGGAGATCCCTGGGAAATCGGGTATAACTCTCCTGAGTCATAATAAAACAAGAAGAGCCTTTCGGCCTGGGCGTCTGTCTTCTAGGCCCTGCCCGGCCTCCCCCAAGTCCGAGGCTGCTCACGGTCCAGCTGGACCGAATGGGGGCTTTCCCTCTGGCCCCTCCAGCCAACTCCGCGCCCCCCAGGCCCCTTCCCCGGAATGAGGCGCCTGTGCTCACGTCGTCCATCAGCAGCAGGACCAGGTTGGGCGCCGCCGGGGTCCCGGAAAGGTTGGCTGCCCCCAGGCGCCACACGAGGGCCAGGCCCCAAAAGGCCAGTATCACCCGCCGCCGCCGCCGCCGCCGCCCGGGCTGCGTCTCCATGGCAACGTTCAGGTTGAGCCGCCCCGCCGCGGGACCGAAAAAGCCTAGCTCAAAGAGGAGTGGAGCGGCCAGGCAGCGGGCTCGCCCGCTCTTCCGGCTCCCCGTCGAAGATGAGGGCTGAAGCCAACCAGGGGGTGGAGCTCCTTCGGGGCTGCGGGGAAAGGCCCTTCCGTTCGCCACAGCTCCTCCTTGTAGGCATCGAGCCGCTGGCGGGGCTTTGGAGCGCCCGTGGAATGAGTGCCTAAACTCTTTGGCCTGCCCCAAGCCCCGCAAGGAGCCTTCGAAGAGAAGCCGGAAGTATACAGCTGCGAGGAAACGCTTCCTGCTACCTTCCCTACTGGCGAGATTCAGGGGGGAGGCGGGGACGAGTGGGTCACGCGCCCCAAGCCCGCAGGCGGAGCGCGACGTGGTTGGCGGGTTGCGGACCACGTGGTCAGAAGTGAGGGCAGAGGAAGCCCGCCGCCCGCCCGGAGCCAGGATGGCGGTGTGCATCGCAGTGATCGCCAAGGAGGTGGGCGCGGGAGGGGCGAGAGGTGGGAGGAGGACGAGGGACCCCCCGGCGCTCCTTCCCTCCGGGCGGGGCGGCCAGGGCCGCCGTCCTCTGACCACCTCTTCCCCCCGCCAGAACTACCCCCTGTACATCAAGAGCCTCCCCACGGAGAACGAGCTGAAGTTCCACTACACGGTGCACACCTCGCTGGACGTGGTGGACGAGAAGGTCTCGGCGCTGGGGAAGGCGCTGGTGGACCAGCGGGAGCTCTACCTCGGCCTCCTCTACCCCACCGAGGACTACAAGGTGTATCCTTGCCCGGGGGCTGCGGGGGGTGGGGCTGACCCGCCCAGCAGAGAGAGAGGGAGGGAGCCTGGAAGGGACACTTCAACCGGGCAGCTGTCCGACGGGTGGGCTTCAGCTCCCAGGGTTGATACTGTTGCCTGGGGAATTCTGGGAGTTGAAGTCCAACAATTGTCAGGTTTGAAAAACGGGACTCTCCCACCTTGGCCACTTTAAGACTTGTGGACCGCAACTCCCAGAATTCCTCAGCCAGAATAGCTGGGGAAAGCATTGCCTGGCTGGGGAATTTGGGAGTTGAAGTCCACGCAGCTTAAAGGGGCCGAGGTTGAGAAACACGGATCTGTGCCATCCTACTCGGCACCAGGGTTAAAAGCTAGGCATTAATACCTTCTGAAAAGCTAAATGGGTGGGGGGCTGCAGAATCTCATGCGGGGGGTGGGGAATTGTTCCTCAAGATAGGAGCAGACACCAAAAAAGCACATTTTCCAAGGTTCCCCTAGAACAGGGGTCTCCAACCGTGGCCGCTTTAAGACTTGTGGACCTCAACTCCCAGAGTTCCTCAGCCAGCAAAGCCACAGTTGGAGACCCCTGCATTTAAGCCATTGCTTAAGCTGGGCTGTGCAAACAGGAACTGCCTCTGGTACTTAATCCTCCATCCAGTTAGGATGGAGACACTCTGGCGGTCTCGACATACGAGATGGGGAGGCTCAGGTTGTCAGATCTGGGCTACAAAAAGGCCAAGGGACCCCTAGACCGCAGCCCAGCATGAGGGTCTTCTCTCTGTCTTTTTCCTGGTCTATCTAGTAATCAGGCTTTTGTAGCCAGGCTCTCTCTCCTAGGCCTGCTGATGTGTAGCTGAGTGGCAGATCAAAACCCCCAATCCAATCTCGGGCACCTCTGGATAAACGACGAAGAGACGCAAGGCCTCCCATCTCCAAAAGTCCCTTAACCAGCCAAGCAGCTACGGCTACGTGACCAATTCCAAAGTCAAGTTTGTGATGGTGGTGGATTCTTCCAACACGGCGCTTCGAGACAATGAAATCCGTAGTGTAAGTCTGGGGCATCTCCCAGAATCCACTCTGGGGACATACAAGCCCTTTTGTGATTAAATATAGCGGAAGTGGTTTCTTTGCAGATGTTCAGGAAATTGCACAATTCGTATACAGATGTTATGTGCAACCCCTTTTACAACCCTGGAGACCAAATCCAATCGAGGTGAGTTGATTGAAAGAATGTGGACTTCAATTCCTAGAATCCCCCAGCCGGCTAATTGGATTGGTGGTGAAGCAGAAGCCTGGACAGAGGTCCCTAAGACAGCCAGAAGGTCCTTTGTGCCTGCAAGGGAACCCAAATGCTGACAGTAGGGGGAGCAGGGGAGGAGGGGATAGCTGCCTTTCACAAACTCAGGGATTCGTACATTTTACCAGTCCTAAATTGCTTGCTTTGCGCTTAGTAGATTACCATGATGCCTGATTGCAGCTCATGATGCTTGAACTTACGACATAGTGCATGTGATACAATTCCACGCTTGCTATCTGTTTGCTAAATGCAGAGACTGAATGGGGCAGAACAAGGGTATTAATTAGGGAAACAGCTATTGGCTTTGCTTAGTCTGCTTCCAAGCACAGACATGTTTCGGGGGGTTCTGGGGCTGTACCAACTGGGGCTTTATTTGGCTCTGCGAATGGGCCAAAAGGATTCTGGGCAGAAGAATATGGAAAAAGGCAAGGAAAGGCATCAGCTGAGCAGGGAAAGGAAGCTGCTGGATTCCGCAGGTGGGCGAAGGGCATGGCTGGTGCTGCACAAGGGGAGAACTGCCCTACCTGTACTCCTAAATTGGCTCATCTCTCAGGTGGTCTGGGCGCAGGGTGACCTGGCTCCTGCTTTAAAAGTTTCCTCTCTCTGCATTTCAAGGGCCTTTGATAACATGGTGATATCCATGATGGTTCAAGTTTGCTGAAGGTTTGCTGCCTCTTCTACCAGCTCCTTAGGCCAAAAAAACCTGCCCTGCACGGAGTCGTTTGGTGGTCTTCTGTCCTTTGCTGCTGTATCCTTAAAATAAACTCCTTTGCTCAGTCTGTCTGAAGTGTTTGCAGGGCTACTCAAGGGGCATGATAATACCCATAATAATAGAAGAGTTTTAAGGGACTTTGGAGGACGTCTAGTCCAACCCCCTGTGCTCAAGCCAGGAGAATCTGCACCATTCCACATAAATGGCTGTCCTAGAAGAGGGAGGGGCTTGCACTGAGAAATCCCCATCGGAAGACTTTGGAGTAAGTTTACAGTAATACCCATGTGGGTTGAACCACCTGACTGAGGTTCCATTCCAAGGCCAGCCAAGACATTTTGCTGCAAGAAACAGAGAGAGCGCCTTGTTTTTATCCCTTGAAGGGCCAGAATGGGACACTGTATGCTTTCCCTCTATTGACTGTGGCCTCTGGATGTATTTATATCAGAATAGCAGAGTCGGAAGGGACCTTCTAGTCCAATCCTCTGCTCAGGCAGGAAACCTTTCAGACAAATCTCCAATCTCTTCTTAAAAGCCTCCAGTGTTGGGGCCCGCACAACTTCTGCAGGCAAGTTGTTTCCCTCCTTAATTGTTCTTACTGTCAGGAAATTCCTCCTTAGAATCCTTCTCAATGCCTTTCCACATGGTAAGCTAGGATGTCAGAAAGCTATGCTAATTCTCCCTCCAGCTTGCTTTTTGCTAAGCCTTGTCTTTAATAATAACAACAATAAAGCCACAGGGCAAATGCCACCCCCAACTTACACTGAGGAGTGAATGTGCAAAGGCTGCTGTTTGCCCAGCTCTGCGCTGAAGGTACCAGAGAGATGGCAGCCACCGTGGTTGTAAAGCTTAATTTTCACTAGCAGGATCATTTATTTTGTAAAAAAGATAAACGTCTTACAACATGGAACTTTAACACAAACTACATATCTGTTCATTGATACATTCATTTTAATACAACCCTCCTTTTTCGTTCTGCTTGTTTCAACCTCTGCTAGTTTATTATTCTTGTAGGGCCCAATCCCCAGGAAACTGCCCTGCGTAAGGTGCCCAGCCTTGTCTGTCCTGACACTTCCAGGTCAGCTTCACAGGGTCTAACCGGGAGACCTTCTCCCCCCCCCCCCCCCCGCCCCCTTCCTTAAATGCTTTCAGCAGATCAGCCCCATCTTTTCACTTGCAAAAATGAATATATATATATATTTTAACATGGTAAAACTGGCTTCCAATATCTCCAGTGCTCGTAGAGAGAATTTTGAGGCATAATTTACAGATCCAAGGACAAATTACCGTACTTTTTTTTTTTTTTTTGCCTGCTGCAAGAGAACTAAGGGGAAAGATCATTTCAATAAAATGTGAACTTGACTAGTCTATTTTGACAAAATTCACAAGTTGCTATGCTGACTTTTCTTATAAACTCCACAATGGATTAAAGGTTTTGTTGGGCACCGAAAGCTGCATTGGCAGCAGTAATTGATGTACCAGGTTGTACTGGGGCAAAAGGTGTGCAAAACAAGATTGCAGCAGGTGAGCCCTTTTGTAAAAATTCCTTTATACTTATTTTGAAGAAACTTAAATTAATTTAAATTAGTTTAAAATGAGGAGCAGGGTGTATTGGGGTACAGTGACCTACAATAAATCCCTGGAACCCCAAAACTCACTGCCATCCTCCCAGCTGGCTTGCCTCTTGCAGAAAGTCCCTTTTTCTAGTGCTTTCCAAGCTGCACAAGCAAGGGGCATTTAAAAAGGTGTGGGAAGACCCTTAGGGTGGTTGCAAAAGGGCAGGGCAGATGTGCTGGTCCACACCCATATTGCCAGTCCCTTGTACACACACACACTTTCACAAATCATAACAGGCTGCTTGTATGACTTTGTGCCTAATGGCATGCAGAGATACCCCGAATTTGCAAAAGGAGAGAACTGGATGGTTTTGCATCCTCTCTCCTGCAAACCCAACCGATTTTTAGTGATTTTAATGAGGACTTTGGAGGAGGTGGAGGCAGGGGGGGTTAGATTTTTGCAACAGGACATGCTGGATAACTGGGTTTTTGGTTGAGGAGTGGAGTTCTCTCCCTTGCTGACCTTCCCATAATGGCCCAGATTAAGGGCTTTAAGCCTCCGGGCAATAGAGAGTGGCAGCCTCTGCTGCTCCCCTGATATAGCATGTAGCTGCTGAAGAATGACAAGGAGTCCAAGCCTTTCAGAGAGAAAATAATGCACCCCCACCACCCCCAGCCAGGCCAGCAAGGTTTGGGTGTCTCTGCTGGCTTCCTTGCCACCCACTGCTTTGAGTTACCAGGGAGAAGAATGGCTGCTCTCTGGACAAACAGGACAGTGGCTCCTCACAAATGGCTGACAAGTAACAACAAGTACAGATAGCTTCCTCCTCTTCCCTTCTGAATTCCTTCTGGTGTGTCCACTCGAGTTGTCTCCTTTGCCAGCTAGTAAGGCGTGTACCAGGCAGGTATCCTCCCACGGCCCCTGAAGAAGAAGAAGTGGGTGCACAAAGCTCCAGGCTTCAGTTTTATCATCCTTTAGTCCACCTGCATCTTCATCCCCAGTACAAAAAGGATAATTCAGGAGATCTCCACAGATCTTCTTGCTTGTGCAGCTGATCACCTGGAGAGAAGGTACTCCAATCCTCCCCAAGGATCTGGGGCGGCTTAGCCACTATCCCATATTGACAAAAGCAGAAATGTGGACTTTTGCAAGACCAAGATGGCAGCTGCAAAGCTAGAGCTATGCTTCTAATTTGCAACCCAGTGGGAAGTTTGGGCTTCCTTCAAACACGCCAGTGGAGTCAGGATTCGGCCTCATCCCCCTCCAGAAAGACAGTTTCCCAGAAAGAATGCCGTGTTGCCCATTCACCTGACTGCTCTGCCACGGGGCCTGGAACATTGCCCCCCACAGAAGCTGGCATGACGAGGTAGGGCTGCCCGTCCTCGGAAGCGTCCCCTGGAGCCTCCCCGGTCTGTGGAGCTGATCCCTGGAAAGTTGGTTCTTTTGGGCAGCACCTGGTGCCAAAACAACGAGGATCCAAGGAAGCAGTTTTGGACAGGGGGAAATAGAGAATGAAGAGCAGTTGTACCCCAGCTCGTTGGAAGGGAAATTAAAATGGGTCAGCATGTCAGCCTTACATGGCAAAAAAGGTTGGGGGTGGCAGGTGGTGCAGCTGCATTGTGTTGTGGAAACCAAGCCACCCCTTTCAGGCATAACACAGTTTCTCTGCGCAGGGCATACAGTGTGAGTCCTGCCACTATCTCATCTATCTGAGTGTGTGGGTTAGTGTTACAACGCTTAAGGCTAAGGCATCTTCTGAAGCCAGCCTTGAATTTATCTGCCCAGCTGGGCTTCCAAAATTTCCAGGAAGGCTTCTAAATATTTTGTATGCATTCCGCAGAAATGTGTTTTAATGAGCCATGCAGGGGACGAGAAACTACGATGATGACAGGAGTTCAGCTTGGATGGCCCTCGGCTATTGACAGGGAGCAACCAAGGTCTCCATGGAGACCAAGCAGGAATTAGGGATCTGAGATATCCTCTATCCCGCAAAAACTCCTGTTTAATGGTAGGATTCTGCACCAGAACAGGGCTTACCTTGATGATGCGACCTCTGAATGTCCCTTCATCCAGTTCCATGGCTGCTTTGAGAGAGCTCTGGTCAGCGAATTCTATGTAGGCATACCTGCAAGAAGAGAGGATGTAAAAATAAATAGAACCTTTCTCATATTTTATACTGTAAGCTGCTTGGAGTCGTTGGATAGGAGATGAGTGGCAAATAAATCTGATAGATAAGATAGATCAAGGGTCTTCAAACTTGACAGCTTTAAGACTTGTGGACTTCAATTCCCAGAATTCCTGAGCTAACACGACTGGAGGAGGAGGAATTCTGGGAGTTGAAGTCCACAAGTCTTAAAGCTATCTAGTTTGGAGACCCCTGAGATAGATGATAGCCACCTGCCCTAGGAAACAAAGGCCCTGAATCAACCTGGGTGGGCAGCTCCTTCCTTCCTAACCAATTCCCCACCACCCACCACCCTTTCTCCATAACAGTCACTTGCCCTTTTGGATGGCCTGAGAACTTGTCACAAAGGATAGTCACTCGGTTGATCTGTCCACAGCTGTTGAAGAAGGACTCCAGTTCTTCGGCAGTTCCTCCATAATCTACCTGTGAAAACCACGCTGATGAACTCGGGTGTCCCTTGTTTGAGAGCCCTGCAGTCTTATCAACATCCAGGACTCCTGGATGTGAAATCGTTTCCATAGACCCAAAGCATCAGGGAGTAAATTCCCACAAACGCAGGATCTAAGACCTGCTTCCTATCACAGGTCAGGGAGAAAGTAAAAGTCGAAAGATTTATAGGATCCGAAGAGAAACCAGACTACCAGAAGGGTGCACTTAACAAAGCTGGTTAATAGGCAGCCACTTACTCTGCATTAGCACTCTGGTCTCCTGGCTAATGTAACAATGCCAGGCTCTAAATAAATAAATAAATAAATAACTGGGAGAAAGGGAGCCCCTCTCAGACAGAAGCCCACCATTCATTACGGATTCTGGCACTTATGGTTTAACCCTTCTTTCTTTCTTTCTTTCTTTCTTTCTTTCTTTCTTTCTTTCTTTCTTTCTTTCTTTCTTTCTTTCTTTCTTTCTTTTCCTTCCTTCCTTCCTTCCTTCTTTCTTTCTTTTTTTCTTTCTTTCTTCTTTCTTACATTTCCCACATAGATCGAGCGCTGGTCAGCCTCCACTTTCTTCTCATTTATTCTAACAGAAGGTAACAGAAGATCTGCACAAGAAAGACAACTCTAGTAGTTAGGATGGGGTCTTTGCCAGCCTTTTCAACACCATGCCCTCCCTTGCCAGTCTTTGAATATGGGGCCTGGCAATTGGAGGAGTTGCAATCCCCCTGCTGTTATTTCCAATAGTTTTGTTTCTCGAAACCTCAGATCAGAGCAGCAGCAGCCCCCACTTGAGGAAGGGCCCAGGGGCAACCCCCATGGGGCAGCCCTGCTTGGCACGAGTCATACCTGGGTCTGAACTCACAAGGAGAGACTTGGCTTCGTTCTGCAGCTCCTGCAGCCATTCATCATCCTTCTCCATTGCACGGACTTTGGCTTTGATGGCCTCCAGCTCCTTCACCCCAAGAGAAGCCCAAGTAGAGGTGGAACAGGAGAAGCTGCCCTCTTCCCCAGGCCCAGAGCTCTCCCTGGAAGGAGCCCTTCCCAGCCCTCCAAGGGTGGCTGGTTTTCCCCAATTCCCACATTTTCGTCCTGCCCCCCACCCATCCCCACCTCCAATGTGGGCAAGAGGTGGCCTGGGATTAGGGAAAGCCTTGAGGAGACCTTCCCGTACCAGAGGCTCCCTCTGAGCTAACCCACGTCTCGGGGTAAGACTCACGGGGTCTTCTGCCTGCTGAACCTCTGGGCTGGCCCCTTCCACAGGGCTCGAGGCTGAATCGCCTTCCATGTTTTTCTGCCAAGCAGAGATTTCAGCTGCGTCCCAGGGAGAATGGTTGGTGTCGGAAGCAGGAGGATCGCACCACCAGGACCCAGAATCCAGGAAGGGATGGCTGGGGGAAAGCCACATCACCAAGGTTAGGTATCTGGACTGCCTTGGAGGTGTCATGGTGGAGTTCCTCTCTTTCCCCAGCCTTGTCAGAGTTCTTCCTCTCCCCACCCCTACTTCTTCCTTTTTTTGGCTTCTCTGGGTCCCCCTCAGCTCATGTCCCCTTGAGGGTCTGGCATCCGTGCCCAAAAGCGGAAGGGAAGTGCCTGGCCCCTTCTCAGGTGGGGTCTAGTAGTTCATAGGAGGAACAAGCCTTCCAAGCGTGTGTGTGTTTGTTGAGAAGGCTTTATCAGACGCCACACTTCACAAAGTGTGTGGAATCCACAAGGTGGCAACGGCAACTGCTATGCCGGGGCTAAGTCGGGACTGCCTTCCAAGCTGGGCTTGCAGACGAGCCAAGAGACCGTGGGAGCCTCTTTCCTTTCCCTGTGACTACTCCTAACCTTGCCTCCAAAAATATCTTCTTGGCTCCCTGCCTGCAAATTGCTGGGGAATGGTGTAAGGCCCAGCTTATGATACGAGAGGGCCAAGGAGAAAAGCTTGTTTGTTTTTGAATGCAAGACAACAATGGCTGTGTTGCTAGTTCAGAGGTGGCTTTGGAAGTCTCACAGCGAGGGCCATACTTCATGCTCTCCAAGAAGGTTGGCTGTAGATGCATTCCTGGAAGTGTCCCTCTGAGCTGAGCAAGACTTGCTCAGGCAAGTACGAAGTTTCCTTGTAGAAGCAAACTCAAAAACATTTTGCTATATAAGCCTGACACACCAACACACATCTGTGCAAAACCTTCAAGCATAACCCCTCCTAAGCAGTTCTGTTTGTCTCCAACAGCAAAAGTTGTTAAATGGGCAATCCATTATTGTTACTCTTTCAGGACGTTCCAAATTGGTAGATGTTGGCTGAATTCATGATTATACTAAGCCATGGCTTGTGTGTATGGTTTGTAACCCCTAAACCTTAGTTTAGGTCCCAATAATTACCAAAAGCAACAAGCCACTATGTTTTCAGAGTGAGCCGACATCCAAACCTCTGGCACTCTACCACGAAGGATCCTCAAAGGACCCTCTTAATTACAAAACTGAAGCCCTTGGAGAGAAGTAATGTTCCTGCACACGAGGAAGATGAGCCTACAGTCATACCTTACCTTGCCCCAAGTCCAAACATGATTACTCACACCTTTTTGGCAGCAAACCCTTGGCCGTCTTCCTGCCTATCAAGGCCAGGCAAATTTGGAGGAAGCAACAGCTGAGACAGATTCTCTGGTGCTCCATTTGATCTCTTTAACAGCCAATCAGGTGCAGTATTTCATCCACAAAGGGGGGGGGGGAACTAGGCTAGCAGGGGAGGAAGAGCAACAAACACCCTCCATCTTAATTGTTCGCATCAATTCATTGAATTATACCCCGACTTTCCTTTGAGGAGCATCCAGACTGAGAAGTCTGTCCGTGGGAGTCTGTGCCAATTTTGCTGCTGGGGGTCAGCGGTCACTCCTGAATGAAGGAAGCAGAGGTCGGACTCAAAGGCTGGGCCCACAGCTGGTGGAAGGGGGCCCAGTTGGGGCATTCCTGCATCTCATTAAGCTGGGCCCCATCAAGACTTTGATCTTGCACACCTCCTGCTTGTACGGCTAAGCCCTAAGGACTTGTGGCTGGACTTGTACGGCTGGATTTGTACGGCTAAGCCCTAAGGTGGCTAGTTTGATTCTGGCTTAGCCTGCTGGGGGAAAGAAGCCTCCGTCACTCCTATCGTGGCTACCTGAAGCCTGTTGGTCCCTTTCTCAACCTAAGGTGCTGGCCTGGGACTCCAACCGGACCGTGAGGCTGTTCTTCCGTTTGTTCTGCTTGCAGGATACCAATGGGCTTTTGTGGACACAGGAGGAATGGACCCAGCTGCATGATATTAAATCATCTTTATTACACAGATACAGAGTTAAGAACAGACATAACCTGAATCATAAAGTTTACATCTTCCACGGGTCAAACATACAGTACATTTAGAGAAAGCAGGAAACCACAAGGAAAAGCAGGGGGGGGGGAGGAGAGCATGCCAAGAGAAGGGCTCCCCAGCTCAACCCTTCTACCACTTAGTCATTTCTCTGGAATGGCCACAGAAACCCATAAACACCAGGTGCAGGGTGGGGGGGGTGGGGGGGAGGAAGAGGGGACCTGGGTTCTCTTTTGCTTGTAATTGGATTTGCTTAGATTTCTACGATTTCCCCCTTTTGACACATCTTTGCAAGCATTCACACACACGCTCCCCTCTTGGTCAGAACAAGCGATGTCCCATCTCCACGCTCCCAAACCCTTTGATTCAAGTATTGCACAGTTCTATGCGCGATTCGCTTGCTCGGCACCCTGAGAACAGCGCTTCTCCTCCGCCCTGGGGAGGATGGGGGCTTGTTTCTGCCCTACAACTGGCAGCCTCTGAGTCTTTTGGCAGAGACGCTTGAGCCTGGCACCAGACCCAGGAAGGTGCCCCCTCTGACCTGAATGCTGCCAGGAAGGGAGCCGGCTTGGAGCTCAAATGAAGGAGCGCTTTGGTTCTCCAGAATTGCTGGACTGAGCTCCCCACTCACAAGAACCGTGAGGAAATGAGAACCACAGAGGAGAATTGGGATCGTGTTCTCCACCCCTGATCCTGAACCAGAGCTCCGGGCTGGGGAGGGGGTAGTGATGGAAGATAACGGGAGGATGGGCAGCGGATTTGTTTCCCGCTGATGAGATTCAGCCAAGTCTTTAAAGCTAGGTTGGTGCTGGGATGGTTTTTCCACCAGCTGCTCTGTGCTTCTCTTTTCCTCCGGTTCCCCTCTCTGAGCAAAGGTTCCATCCTGAGAGACAGAAGGACCCTCCCTCCGGTCACAAGGACACAGCTGTGCTGGCCATATGCGGAGCCATCACATGGGAAGAGCATTTGCTCCAGAGAAAATGGGGAGGTGACCTCAGTCCACTCCCACAGCCCTCTGGAAAAGTCCTTGCCTTCAGAACAAACCAGCATCCTCTTCCCACATCATGTTCTCACACACACAAGGAAGCCATCGCACCGGTGGCATCCATATGGTCCCCTTGACCGTTGGGGCCCTGAAGACCCAATGGATAAGTCACAGCAGATCCCTTTCCTTCCTCTTTGCTCTGCAGGGAGCCCATCACTGAGGATAGGCAGGGGGGAGGTATGCCTGCCTCACCTGATTGCTCCTTCCTGCCCTTGGACCAACCTGTAAATTAAACCCACAAATAATAGTGGCCCTCTTGGATAAAATTACCCCTAGTGGCCCTCAGGGAGAAGGCCCCTCTTCTGAAGTCAGACCAGCCTCTTCCCAGGAGACAAGATAATCTTCCTAGCAGAAAAGGATTAAGAGACGGAGAGCCGCAAAGAAGGGAATTCAAGGGCATCGTAAAGTGAGTAAGCATGGAAAGATGAGATGGGAACTTCCATTGTGTGGAAGCACTCCCTGCTGCAGGAAGAAGGAAGCAAAAAGGGGCAGGGAAAGATTCATCAACCAGCTAAGGAAGCAATGCGTCCTTGGGTCTACAGGAGGACCATGAAATTATCCCTCAAGAAGACAAGAGCAACCTATATTTGCAACAAACTTTTTTTTTCCACATGGCACATTGAGTACCAACTGCCTCCTGTGGATCCTCACAAATAAACCCAGATCAAAGTTGCAACACGAGCAAAGGATACCGTGTTTTTCAGAGATTATCAGGAACAACTCAGAGCGCAGCTCACAGATGGATTCAATAGCCTGTCAAAAATCCCTGGGAAAAGTCAACTTGGAAATAGCTGTGCAAAGCTGATCTGAGCCAGCCCAAAAGGACGTACAATTTCCCACATTTACAAAGTGGTCTCTTCCTTTTAAAAAGGTTGCTCTGCTTTTAAGTTTGCAACTGGCTCCATGCACAAGTAAGAGTTTGCAGATGGGGTTGAAGGCATTCCTAGGCTTCAGCCCAAAACACTGCGGCTCAAATTTGATCCCTCCAAATTCACGGACACTTAATTCAACTGCCACGGCTACATCGGTGGCCAGTTCAGGCCATCGCATTGAGTGAAATCTAGGTGATAACATTTTATAAAATAGCTCTAAGAATTGGGAGGCTTATTTGAAACTCTGGCAGAGACATTCCCTTCTCTTCCCTGTTTGCTTCTGATCCAAATGACAACTTATTTAATTCTTGGTCTGTTGTAAATTCCCAAGGATTCCTGCCTGCCTTTGGGATCCCAGTGAGTCAGAGGGAGAATAGGGGACAACTACACAGCCACTGCCCAGAAAAAAAGACTGCTGGCATGCCAAGCAAGAGATTGATCAGCCAGTCCATAATCCCCCTCCCCGCTTTAACACTAAAGGCTGCCTCTTTGAACATCAGGATCCCAACCAACACAGGATCAGGGCTCCAGGGCTTCCGAAGTGGAAGCCAAGGCAGTTCAAAGTGAACCCATTATCCACATCATGCATCCCCATCTAACTGTGAGCCCCTTACAAGAATAACCGGTCATTCTGGTGAAGGAAACACCTCCATATGTGGGCAGAGAGGAAGAAGAGCAGTTGAGATGCTTGAATTTGGAGAGGACAGAATGGCCGGGAAGGAACGCCCTGAACTGGGGATATGACCAAGAAAACCCTGCGATGCTCCAGAGACCTCGGTCTCTTTCCCAGGCTGGAGAGGACTGGGGGTTGATGTGAGGAGCCAATCAAAAGTGGGGAGGGACATAAAAAGAAGGCAAGAAAGACCACGGAGGGACACCAGCTCTACAGGCAGTGGCCGGAGTAATGGTAGCACTGTCCCATTTGATGACCTCTGGAAGTATTGGACTACAACCCCGATGCTCCCCAGCCAGAGAGGCCTCCAAGAACCCTGCAGGCCAAGCAAATGGAAGGGGAGGAAGTTGGTCCAGGCTGTTTAAGGGGGATTAAAAAAAGATTCCTTGAGAAAACTCCGAGTTCTGCATTTCTAGAAAATTTCCTCTTCTCAAGAGCACAGCAATGGGCCTTTCTTGGAAGATCCCCTTTCCCCAACCGCTATGTACTTTATTTGGCAAAATGTCTCTTCCTCCTCCTCCTCCCCATTGCCACCACTCTGATTATTAGCAATATTTTTGGAAACTTTTGCAAAGACTATTTACATTCACATTAAAAGTACAACATTTCTGCCCTGAACTCCTGAAAGTGGTTCCCCCCTCCCCCCATATTGCACTCTCGTCCTCAGTGCTTTGTACAGGGATGCAAAGAATGTGACCATTGGATGCCACTGATTCCTCCTCCTCCCTGGGCAAACATCGGTTGGTTTCCTCCAGAAAAAGCAAGACGAACCCAGAATGGCACAGGAGACCAAAGGCTGCAGGAGCTGCAGGAGGGAGGGAGGGGAAGGGAGCCCCTGCCCACCGGGGAGACCCAGTGAGAGATTGGGGAGAAGAGCCAATGAAGAGACACCGAGGCCAGGGTGACTCTGCGCCAACCTGGCACCCGGTCTTCAGAAGAGGAGAGGACGAGACAGGAGCCTCTCAGTTCTTCGGGCAAAAGCCAAGAAGGAAACCGCAAAAACCCTGCCTGGGAAGATGGGTGGATTATGGAGAGCAGAGGGGTGGGGGATGGAGGTGAAAGACAGAGACGTTCTGCCCAGGAACCAATCTAGCCAAGGGCAGGTAGGCAGGCAGGGGGGAATCGCACACCTCTCTCTGGAACAGGCTGTGCGGTGGCTGGTTAACACAACGGGGCTTGAGATCTATATAGTATATAAAAAAGCAGAATGGGTTTTTATAATCCACCAAGCGAGGGAGTTTGTAGAGTCATCTCCACCCCACACATTCTCTCTTCTCTCTCTCACACACACACACACATATACACACAAACACACCTTCTCACACTCACAAAAGTGGTGGATACTTGATTTTGTTTTTTGCTTTATTCTACGAAAATTTCTCCGAATCCCACGGTTGCACATCTGTCCTTCTCCAGGGTGATGTTGGAATAGGCCAAGGTCCACGTGCAACGAAGTCCCCCACCTTCCCCTCCCCCCTCTAGCAACACAAGGGAGCAGAAACGCCACCAGCTACGGCTGCCGCAGCCTCTGCCAAGCTGTGAGAAGAAAGTTGCAGAAGGATGCGGGACTCCTCTCTTCACCAAAACCTAATAAATAAAGCCTCCGTACTGAGGAAGGAGAGGAAGAAGTCAATCAAAGGAAGAAAAGGGGAAAGGAGGAAGAAAGAAACTTTGGCAGTGGAAAAAAGTTTGGATTCTTTTTTTTTCTGTTTTTGGATTTCCTTTGGAGCAGAGGTGAACATGGTATTTCTTGGCTAACTAGCAAGGTAGTTTACAGGTAAGCTTCTTTTACTTGGTTTTGTGGGTACTTTTTGGATTTTTTTTCTTTCTGTTTTACTTAAAGCCAAAGAGTTTGATGTTTTTATTGTCTATTTTTATTTTTTTACAAAAAGGAAAAAAAAGGCTTGCTTTTTGTAACTGAAATCCATTTTTCCCTGCCTTCTTCTGCCCCTTCCTCCCTCTCTCAGAAGAAGGGATTTCCGTTCTTTTTACTTCCATGAACGCACCTCTGGGAGGAGGCAGAGGGAGCCTCCCCCCGTTTCCCTTCCTGTCCCCAAGTCAAGAGGTGGGGATACCTGCCGATGCCTCATCCGAGGAGGAGGAGCAGGAGCAGGAGAAGAAGAAGAAGAAGAAGAAGAAGAAAAGAAGAACGACCACCACCGCCTCCAATTCCCCCACATCCTATGGGTCGGGAGTCTCCCACCGTCATCCCCGTCTTGGAAGAAGGGATGAGGCTCGGCGCTTGCCTTAACTCCATTTAAAGCCGGGTCTGAGGATTCGTGAGGATTCTGTCGTCGAGTCAGAGGTTGCTCTGGAGGTCAAACACGTGTCAGGTAGCTGAGGGTTTGCATTGAATGCAGTTTTCTGGTTTTGTTTTTCCTTTTCCATTTGGAGAGCAGTGGTAGCAGCAGCAGCAGCAGCAGCAGTGATGGTCCCCTTTTGTCTCTCGCCTAGCGGGACGTGGTGTCCAATGGGGCTGGGGTTGCCGGCGTGCCAGAACGTGAGGCGGTGGCAGAGCCTGGATCACTCGAGCTGCCTCCCAGCGCCACGCCGGGGATGGAACTGGCCACGGCCACCCCGTCTGGCTGGGCGGGAGTCCCGGGCAGCCCAACCGGGCCAGAAGAGCCCGCCCCGGCTGAAGGTTGGAGACTCTGGAGGGTCTGTCCACAGACGTGGTGGTGCTTCTCCCAATCTTTGTGCTGGCAGAAGGAGCCACAGTAGCGCGCCGTGTTGCACCCGCTGCAGGTCTCGCTGGCCTTGCGCCCGCAGTTCCAGCAGCTCTGCAGGAGAAGGCGAAAGCACAGAGATCAGCGCGGAGCGAAAGACAAGCGTGGGGGACAAGAGGCGCTCTACTCTTCACCAGACACCCGGTCCGTCTCTCTCGTGGCGGATTCACAAAGGGCCGTGGCTGCGCTCCCGGCTGTGCTCAACTCCTACAGTTTAGGGCAAGGCCAAACCACAGGGAGGGGGAGCCACGTGATCAGCACACGCCTGGCTCTGAGTCATGGCTGCTTGCAGCCCGCTACTCTGGCACCCGGCTCCAGGTCGGGACTAGAAAGAGTCACTACCTCACTGGAGTCCTCCTGCTGGCTAATGACGCTCAAAGCATCCTCGGAGGCTTGGCGCTTGGCTTCGGCCAGGGCCCGCTCCATCTTGGCCCGCTCCGTAGAGATCAGCTCGTGCGCCTTCCTTTCTGCATCCGAGACGGCTTTCTGCAGCTCCGACATGGCCTGGCGCTTCACCTCGTTCACCGCTTCTTCTGAAAGGCAGAGCGCAGGGCGGACATCATAGAGGGGCCTCAGTCGGGGCAGGCTGGCCAAAGAAAGCCAGGCACTGCTGCCCTGGAGGAGGCCTGAGATCTTCCGGGGAAAAGGAGGGTCAATCTGTGGCTCCAGGGCCACCTGCCCTGCCCAGCATCCCCTTCGGTGGCCCTTCCAGGCTGCACTAACCAGGATTGCTAAACCTGGCAGCTGGTTTCAGATGAGAAGTATCAGAACTGTAGTTTAAACCAGGAGTCTCCAACCTTGGCCACTTTAAGCATGGTGGACTTCAACTCTCCGAAATCCCCAGCCAGCTTTGCCCTTTTAGAGTCTAAAATAAGCCCCACACTGTCAAAAAACAGACCTCACTGTTTCTCCCCTAAACAGCTCCACCTCTCTGTGATTTGCTCTCACAGTCCCTCCCCAGGGACAAGCAAAGCCACCCAAGTGGCATTCATCCAACAGCCCTCACCAGATGACTGACTAAGCCATTTCCAGCTTCCCCCAACCCACTGTATGGTGGTCTGGATTTGCCCAAGATGCTGGCTTATAAGAAAAAGCTAACTGAGGCTAGTGCACCACTAGTAAATCTGTTGTATGAAAGGAGCCACTAGCTAGGTTTTTAACGGGCACGTGGAAGGAAGCTGTGCAAATCCAGTGGCAGAATCCCTCAGAGGGAAGCGGCAACTTTAATCCCTTCTCCTGCCCTGAGGTGGCCAGCCAGTCTCCATCAGGCTTGAGCAGAGATTGCACAGCATCCTGAAGGGACCAAACCCCTGGCCTGACTTTTAGTGGCGGGAAAACAAGACTGGCCACAGATTCCTCTGCACCATTTTCTGCCTGGAGGGGTGGACAAGCCCACCAGAACACAATCAGCTATTTTGGATGGCTTGGGGGGGGGGGGGTGTTTCCCAGCCAAAAGAGGCACCTGCCCCTGGGCTCTTCCTGGCTGAGCCCCACCAAAGCAGCAGCACCTGATGGGATCTTGCATGCTCCTTGCAGGCGTTCTCTCTCTCTCCTAAGGGCGGCTTGCTTTGGCCAGCAGAGCATGAATCTTGTTGATGTTCTGCAGAGCACTGTGGGTCCTATGTGCCACAGCAGCCCCGCCAATGCTTCAGAGCAGTGGTTCTCAACCCTCACAACTGGGGCAGGGGTGGGCAGCAAGCTGGCTTGGTAGTTCTGGATGTCCATCCATCCCTGAGTGGCTAAGGTTCGGGACGCTGCTTCAAACTCAGCCTGAGGGCAGTTTCATCTGGGGAAGCAGGGCCAAACTGACCTGCCCAAGGGACGCTGCTGTCCTGGGCTTGGTCAGAAAAGGGAGGTCTGCAGCTGGACCAGCTCCAGAATGGGAGCAAGGGAGCTGCCCCAGCCCCTTCATCATCGGGGGAAAGAAACAGGAGGGGTCCAGCAATTGCTCCTTCCCTGGATTTTATATATATGTATTTTTTGGCTTTTGCTTGAGTGACACAAGAGCCAATTTTCTACGAGAAGTATTTTCTCCCTCCCCCCAAAACTCACCAGCTTTTCTCCAGATTTCTTCCGGCATGTAGCCAGACAGGGGCCTGGATACAAATTCACGATGAGCATCTGGGGAAATGGCAGAATGAGAAAAATCTGTTTAGAAGTGTTGAACGAACCGACTTGTTATTTATGGCTTTGCAAAACTTGAGCATGGTCAAGCTTGTCGGCACCCCTGACTGGACCTTGGACAGCTGGAGGCCGGATTGTGGCTTCCTCTGAGGAAGGGTCTGCTTTGTGACACACAGCCAAGAGGGTGCTGGGCACCCAAAGGCACCTGCAAAGAGGGGTGTGTGTCAAAATACCACAGGAGGTTCTTGCCAGCAAGGATCAGGGTGCAGCTCTTTCGAGCTGGGAGGCTGCAGTGCCCAAAAGCCAAGTGGATTTCCAGAAGGAAGACCAGGAACCCCCAGTGGGTAGCCGAGGGGTGCCTAAGATCCCTCCAAACAGCCACACAAAGACCCTTATCCAGGGTGTGATGACCCCATGGGTTTGTGCAACCCCCTTGAAAGCCATCTCAGTTGGTGGAACGCAGCCAGGAGTTGTGGTCAGTACTTACTGGGTTAGACCTGGCATGAAGGCCATCCTGTGGCTTGTTTTGGTCAGCCTTAAGCAGCTTAGCCTAGCCTCTCTGGTTGGCAGACTGTTGGGGGAAGGCTTGGCTTGCTCTGCAAACCCAGCTGATAGTGGCTTATTCCTTAAACCACAATTCAGACCACATAAAGTGGGCTCGGTTTTCATCAGATGCCCCAGCAGATGTTGAGGCTAGGAGAATGCAGGAAAGGTTCCTCTCCACTTACTCCCAATTTTTAGTGCACCCATGACAGACAGTGGGGGGGATTGGCAGCCTAGTTGTCCTCTGCCTCCCCCTTCTCTCACCCCCACCACGGTTCTTCCGAGAGGCCCCAGAAGTGAGGGCTGTTGGAAAGGCCCAGCTCCAGTGGCAGGCGGAATACCAGAGTCTCTGGAGAGGGCCAGGAAGGCCACTCTCTGTGCTTGGGGTCAAGGGCCTCGATCCAGGGAGGCGCTGAGCCAGCCTCCTCCCTTACTGGGGTACCTAGCAGTGGCGCCTCCAGGTTAGCAGTGCTGCTGAGGGGGCGGCTGGCTGGGCTCGGCCCCTTCTTCATGTCTTCAGCGTCACTGTAGCGGCGGATCCAGTGGTTGAGCTCCTCGCGGTCAGCCTCCTGGCAGCGGCGCAGAACGGTGAGGGACCGGCGTGTCTTCTCCACCATGTCCATGATGCAGTTCAGGAGCTGCAGGGAGGAAGCCCACCTGTGACACCTGGCAGCCGCTCTCCTCTGCCCAGCCCGCTCTCCTTTTCCACCCCATTGTGCAGGTGACAAAGCAAGCAGGGAGGTGAGCATCGCTCTCCGTTTCCCCCTTCCCTCTCCCCCTCCTCTTCCTCCTCTGCCAGGTAGCTCTGGAAGGAGCTTCCCATCCATCTAGCCAGCAGGAAGGTCAGCTGCAACTGGCCAAAGGCAGCCTTGGGCCTTTATCAGATGTGGGCTGTCCGTTCCTTTTCTGCTGCCCCCCTCTAAACTTTGTCGCTTATTTTTCATGCAGTGATTGCAGGGGTGGGTTTCCACCGGTTCTGCCCATCTCTGTAGAACTGGTAGCTCTGAAGAGCAGCAGACATAGAACCGGTCCTATGTCTGCTGGTGTTTGTGCCCACCTGCCCACCCGGGCTCTTACCTGATCTATGGCACAGCTGCAGTTAAAAAAGCAGGAAAAGAGGCCTGTTTCAAAGGCTGCTTCTCTGCACGCAGCGTGCTGATGACGATTTACAGGCTCACTGTAAATACACCTCACAGCGTGCAGGGAAGCACAGCATAAATCACCAAACCTCGTAAATCACCGAACCGATAGTTAACCCTGTCGTATTCAATCTCTGAGTGATTGATTTTTTTTGGTCTTCACTGTGAGTTGTGTTGGGGGGGGTGCACGAAGGGAGGCTCAACCAATCTCATTATACTCTGACAATAAAGGTTGATTTCATTTGATTTGATTTGATTGATTGCAATTCGCATCTGCTGAATGAACCAGAGCAGAAGTGATTGAAAATAAAGGGGGGGGGAGGAAACACCCCCCCCCCGGTCTGCTACCTTGAGGATGCTTTGTTCAGAAAAGGGCGAGGCCAAGCAACAGATAAAAGCCGACTGAGTCGGAGCCGGGAAGGGGGCTTGGGATTTCCAGGCCCCAAAGGGAAGGGCCACAGCAGCTCCCATGTTTCATTTCGTCCTGAGGCCTTTGACTTCCATGCAGGCAATCCTCCACCTGCAGAACCTGCCGATTTCTTCTCTAACCCTTTTGCAAGCCTCTACTGGTGGGATCGGAAGCCAGGCCACAAGGTGTGGCATTCCTAGAGGAGCTTCTTATCCAGCTGCCAGGGATTGCCAAACACCTCGAGTTGGTTCAGGGTGCCCAGCCATGGAACACCATTGCCTAGGAGCCAAGGTGGGCTCCTCTCCTGCCGGCTTGGGGCCCGATGCCCGGGGGGCCAACAGTGGCCATGAGCCTTGCTAAGGGTTGTTTGAAACAGATATGGGGTTTGGTCCTCAGCTACTGACTGCGGTTAGGTTTTACATTTCCTTGAGTGTTTAACGGTGGTTTTTGTATAGTCGTTGTGTTCACTCATACTTTTTATTGTTTCTGATGTTTTTAATTGTCATGAGCCTCCCAGAGTCACACTTAGGAAATAGGCAGATGTATACAAATTCGATAAATCATAGAATTGGAAACCGCTGAACGTACATTGTTGAGGTGCTTCCACTCTTCGGCCCATTCTCGCTCGGTCAGCCGGTGGTCAATCACCTCCTCTTGCCGGGAACTGTGGACAGCTGCGGGGATGAAGCATCATGAGTGGGGGTGGAAGGGCAGGACCTCAACCCCCCCCCCAGAAGCCGCCAGTCCCTCGGGAACCAGGGGCCATTCACCCACATTCCTGTCGGTAGCCACAACTTTGGGGGCACACCTGGTGCATGCCAAGGGTAGGGCCCTGCAGCTGCAGCTGGCCTCTCCAATGTAGGCAAGTGCTGAATTCCATTCAAATGCAATTATAAACCAATTTTTGTTTGTGAAATAGTGCTAGGATGACTACTTCCTGGGTGTCTCGCCTCTGTCATATTTCAAGAGTGTTACAAGCCCCTCTTTGCTTTGATGGGCTGCAGGGGGCTCCGGGACCCTGCTGTGCAGGGGCATCCCCAGAGGCGCCCTTTGCTTCTGCCATCTCATAAAGCTTTCTTTGCAGAGTGGACACAAAGACCCCCGTTCTCCAACCCTGCTTAATCCCAGGGCTGGTGCAGGAGGAGGAAGGCGAGCTCCACTAAGCTCTTTTGTGCAGCGTCCTTATCACGTCTTCCCAGCTCTCCCCAGGCTCCTCCACTGCCTGGGTCCAATCCTGCAGTGCTCAAGCCTTCCTCTCTTTTTAGGGACCGGCCCATTGAGCCCACTCTTCCCAGCTAGACCCCTGCCCCCCTTTGCTGGCCTTCCTATCCCCCCACCCCAGTGCTCTCTCTCACCTGCTGGCCGGGGATGCTCCCGAAGGTCGCGAGGATCCGGGGGGCGGTAGGTGTCCCGGTAGCGATGGGCCACAGCCATGTCCTCCAGGCGGTAGTGCTGGGGGGCAGGAGGGGTGGGTTGGGGCAGCCCGTTGCTGGGGCTGTACCGCTGGGCAGGGCTTAGGGTGCAAGGCCTTTTGCTGAGGTGCTCAGGGTGCATGGAGTCACGGTCCGAGCCATTCTCTTTGGTCCTGGGCCACAAAGACACACACACACACACCCCAACATGGTCAGGGCACTGCAGCTAATTTGCCAGGCTGGCCACAGAGAGCAAGCAGTGCCCAAGGCAGCCCGTTCCAGCTTCCCAGAAGGACCTTTTGCTGAAGGGTAAAAATAACCCTGGAAGTGACCATAGCACTTTAATGCTTCTTCCTGGACATCTCCAACTAGCCAGTCCTTTAGAAGCCGTCCCTCGGCTCTTTTCCAGAGGGACATTGACAAATTCAACCATCTCCTTTTTGTTCACCTCCACAATGGGGTTGGAGAGTGAGTGGCTCAGGCCAAAGCCCAACCTACAGCTTGGTGAATTAACCAATATATCTTTGGAGCTGTGTGGGGCCCTGACCTCGGTCACTCTGCTAACGGGAGCCCTGCATCTCAGATGGGGCAGGCAACCCCTCAAGCTCCTGGGAGAGCTTGGATCCTCACTCTGTGTTGGTCACCCTGAGGGGCAAAGATGTCCAGACGTGAGTTCTCTGCTAAGAAGGACCCACAATGGCTTCCCCTCTTTCTCAGTGGGGTCACCATCTGCCTTGGAGATGCTCCTTTCCTCGTCAATCAGCCCCCTTTGCTGTTTTAGGCTGTGACCCTCCTGGATGGGGACCTGGCCTCCAGAAAGCCCCACGCGGGTCAACGGTCCGCCTGAAGAATAATGCCTGGCAAGGCTGTCCCCAGCTTAAGAGTGCCAACCCCCCTTGCCCTCCCCCCTTCTCTCACAGGCTGGAGGCTGGCCTACCTGTCTGGTGTCCGCCTTTTGACCCCTTCGTTGACCTCCAGCAGCAGCTCCGAGGAGTCGATGGGCGAGGAGGCGTTGACGTCCAGCAGGAGCTGCTCGTGCTGCGCCAAGTACTGGGCTGGGCTCTGCTTGGCCATGCGGGCGCAGTGGAGAAGCTCCCGCTGCAGCAGGGGCAGGTTGGCCTAAGTGGAGAGAGAGCAAGGGGGCAGCCAAAGGAACCCGACTGGACGTGAGCTCCTGCTCTCTCGTTCCAGAGAAGCAGGAAGCGCTTTGGAGTCTCATCTTAGGATCTCCCCAGAGAAAGTCTTCTGGCCTCCTCCAAGGGTTCGTTTTTTCTTCCCATCTCCCAGGGTCTTAGCAGAAAGTGTTTGTAAATAAAACATGATTCCCTGCTTGATGTCCCGCCCAGAGAGCTTCTCCTGGAGCTTCGTTCCAGGGAGGAGCATCCACTGAAGTGATTAAGCAGAGGAGCAAAGTCTGCCACGAGCCAACCCTGGTTTCCTACTTAAGCAGCCTACGGCTGGCCAAACCGCCATCTGTTGAACACATTAGAGCTGATGAAATGCCCCACTGTGGATTCCAGGACAGCAAACCACCTCCTCCCCCTCCTCCCCCCCCCCGCCTCGGCTCCACACTTCCAGAAAGAAAAATAATAAAAAGGAATAAATAACATATTTGGGAAAGGCATGCTGCTTTGAGTTAGCATAATGAGAAGCATCTGGAGGCCCCGTGGAAGACAGCTGGGAAAGGGTGCTGGAGAGCAGGAGAGGCAGAGAGGAGTCTTTCGGGGAGGGCAGCCCTGGCAGAAAGGCACCAAGGCTTACAGGCGGACCCCAAAGATTGTAGAGATCAGGCACCGAACGAGACATGTTGTTGGTCACCCAAGTGGGCTCTGTGGAACAAATAACCTCCCAGAGGAACCAGGGTTGAATTGGGCTCACTGGGGTGGGGGGCTTTAACCTTACTCCCAAGGTGGTCTGTGATCCCAGGGCTGTCAGCCTTCTTTTGATGCTCTCTTGGGCAAGGAAGAGGAGAGGACAACCTCAGGGTGTCTTCCTCTCGAATCTCTAAAGATCTGAAGGCCGGCTGGTACTTCTAGGAGCAAATTCACCTGAAGGACAACTTGCTTCTCCAGAAAATTTCAATCAATCTAGAAACCGAACTTTCAGTTACAGCTACGATGCTTTTAGAAAACGAGATTTTCCAAATAAAGC